>JAOEHY010014625.1:0-26114 GCA_025447955.1 Psilopsiagon aurifrons
ATCAGGTTGGCATCAGCCCACCTCACAAGCGTGTCAGGGTCCCTCTGGATGGCATTCCTTCCCTCCAGCGTATCGACTGAACCGCCCAGCTTGGTGTCATCGCAAACTTGCTGAGGGCGCACTCAATCCGCTGTCCATGTCACCAACAAAGATGTTGAACAAGAGCGGTCCCAACCCTTATCCCTGAGGGACACCATTCATTACTGGTCTGCAGCTGGACATTGAGCCATTGACCACAACTCCTTGCATGCGGCCATCCAGCCAGTTCTTTATTCATTGAGTGGTCCACCTATCAATTTGATGTCTCTCCAACTTAGAGACAAGGATGTCGTGTTGGACAGTGTCAGACGCTTTGCACAAGTCCGGGTAGATGACATCAACTGCTCTTCCCCTGTCCATCAGTTCCACAGCCCCATCATAGAAGGCCACCAGATTGGTCAAGCAGGATTTCCCCTTAGTGAAGCCATACTGGCTGCCACCAAGCACCTTGTTGTTTTCCATGTGCCTCAGCACCTTCCAGGAGAATCTGCTCCATGATGTTGCCAGGCACAGAGGTGAGGCTGACTGCTCTGGAGTGCCCCGCTCATCCATTCTCCCCTGCTTGAAAATGGGGTTATATTTCAAGGGTTCACCTGATGAAATGATGGTGATGGCAGCTGCTTGCAAGCCATGTTGTGATCTCTGTGTCTGATTCCCTTTTCCCCTTCTGTCTCCTCCCGGGTAGGTTTGAAAAAGGCCGAATTTACACATTCATTGGGGAGGTGGTTGTTTCCATGAATCCTTACAAAAACTTGAACATCTATGGGCGGGATACGATTGAGCAGTACAGAGGAAGGGAGCTGTACGAGAGGCCTCCTCACCTCTTCGCCATTGCTGATGCCGCTTACAAGGCAATGAAGAGGCGATCCAAAGACACCTGCATTGTGATATCAGGTGAGCTGAAAGAGCTTTGCATGAGGATGAACACTTGATCTTTGTGAAATTCTAGGCAGCAGCAGCAGAATGATTTGCCTAATGACAGTGTTTCATAAAAGAAAGCTTCATGAATTTTCAGACTGCTTATTTGCATCTGAATCTGTCTGTGGAGACCTTAACAATTATTTCTAGTCTAATTCCGAGCTGGTGTCAGTCATGAGCTTAACCTGTGCATGCAGAGTGATAACTTGCGCATCCTCTGCTTACCATGCCCAGGTGAATGGAGGCCAGCATGAGCGCGGCTCCTGCCTCTTTGGAGAGCTGCCGGGTTTGTCCCTTAGCTGACAAGCCGAGGTTTTGTTCTGTTCGATGGCCAGACTGGTGACTCGTCGTGGCCCAAACAGTGGGAGCAGGGCTCGTACCATGAACAGTCGCTCTCTGGATCCTGGCACTTCGTTTCCTTGATGTTCCCGTGCTCCAGCAGCTCTGAAAAGCGAGCGACCAGAGCTGCTGTGCTCAACAGTAGCCTCTTGTGCTGCAGCTCTCAGAGCTGCTGCTGGCCAAGCCTCTGCATGCCCGTCCTTCTCCTCTAACAATATTCCTTTTGATCCTTTGTGTCCGCAGGCCTTTTACCAACCTTACATCTTAACTGCTTCTAAGTCAGCAGAGCAGCACCAGCCAGGCAGGTGATGGCTCTATTTAGAAACTTATTTGTGTGCACCTTGTGTGCAAAGTGCACACAAATAAAACTGCTTCAAAAAATCCAAGCAATACAAAACCCCCAAATACTCTGGGGTAGAATTAGGAGGTGCTGTTCATTTGCTTTTGCTGTTTTCCATTTGCTGGGTCACCTTTTGTGTTTATGCCCTCAGGTGAAAGCGGGGCTGGAAAAACTGAGGCCAGTAAATATATTATGCATTACATAGCAGCCATTACCAACCCCGGGCAGAGGGCTGAGGTGGAAAGGTAAGGGCATTGCACAGAAATAATGAAACTGTTCTGTTTGTGGGTCTTTCTGTGGCTGAGGGAGCGGGGCTGGGGCAGCCTGGGGAAGAGAAGGCTCCTGAAGCAGAGACCTCAGAGCAGCTCCAGTGCCTGAAGGGGCTGCAGGAAACCTGGAGAGGGGCTTTGGGCAAGGGATGGAGGGACAGGACAGGGGAATGGCTTTAACTGCCAGAGGGGAGACTGAGATGAGCTCTTGGGCAGAAGCCCTTCCCTGGGAGGGTGCTGAGGCGCTGCACAGGGTGCCCAGAGAAGACGTGGCTGCCCCATCCCTGGCAGTGTTCAGGGCTGGGTTGGACACAGGGGCTTGGAGCACCCTGCGCTCTGGAAGGTGTCCCTGCCTGATGAACTTTAAGGTCCCTTCCTGCCCAAACCAGTTTGGGTTTCTATGATGGTGAGCACCATGTTATTAGATGTCTCTTGTACTAATTAGATGCTGATTTTTATGACGTTTACCTGACTTCTTCAGATCCCTTTTAATCATGAATTTTACAAAATTGATTGCTAAAATCACATGGAAAAGTTTATTTTGAAAGTTTGAACGTTGCCATTGAAGCCCATCTCTGCTGGAGAAATGCCGCAAGTAAAGATTGCCGTGATTTGGATGCGTAAGTCTGGACTTACCCTGTTCTCTGTTCCATCCATCTACGCTCCAGAGTGAAGAACATTCTGCTGAAATCCAACTGTGTGTTAGAGGCCTTCGGCAATGCCAAAACAAACCGGAATGACAATTCCAGCAGGTTTGGGAAATACATGGATATCAACTTTGATTTCAAAGGAGACCCAATAGGGGGGCATATCAATAATTACTTACTAGAAAAGGTAATCCACCCTCACTTCTAGGGGCTTTTGTGTAGTTACCTTTGTAATGTGCGTTTTGCCAATAGAAAGGCCTTCCAAACGTGGTGTGTCAGCAGGTGACACGAGGGCAGAGAAGCTCCTTCAGCCTAAGGCTTCATTTTGCCTCAAGAGTAGCTGAAATGCTGCAGAAGCACTGGCAATGCCCCCTTATTTTGCCACCCCCACTGTTAGAGCTGACCTTCTAAGGCACTAGTGTTCCTCAGAAGCCTATGGGCACATACGTCTGTGTGCTTTGCTTCCATAACAAAAGCTGAGATTAACTTAAGGTCTGCGAAACTCCTTCTTTGTAAGTTCCCCCCCTGGGGTCTCAGTGGTGAACAGAAGCAGCCGACACGTGGGGCTGTAAGGAGCAAGGGTAGGTGAGAAGTGTTCTTCTGGAATAACCTTGTGTGATCTTTTAGGAACTTTGGTTCTATCTGTTCCAGTGATCCTGAGCGTAATTGGGTTTTTCATGTCATTCAGTGGTGGCTGAAAACATTGGAATACGTAAAACTCCCCAGAGAAGCTGGGCATGATCTGCTTATGCGAGAGACACATGTCTGGCTTTGATTTACCCCTTTGACTGCATCTGCTCACAATGTGCTCTTTTGTTTGTGTTTTCTTTACTTTTCCCTTTATTTCCCTGAAGTCTGTGTTCAGAATGAACACTTTATGTTGAGAAACAGAACAACAAACCCAAACATTTAACATGTGATACCCTAATGCAAAAAAAGGGTAGGGCTGCAGCTGCAGTTACTTAAATCCTTATCCTTTATTTCATATTCTTGACTCCTACCAAGTTAAATTGGTTTCCATTTTGAAAGCAGTTGAGGTTCTGCTCCAAGAAGCAGCAGTTACCAGACAGTGAGTT
This sequence comes from Psilopsiagon aurifrons, assembly GCA_025447955.1. NCBI lineage: Eukaryota > Metazoa > Chordata > Aves > Psittaciformes > Psittacidae > Psilopsiagon > Psilopsiagon aurifrons. The sequence continues at coordinate 3,629 of JAOEHY010014625.1, forward strand.
TCACTCTGCAGGAATACGTGGAGTGTTGTTCTGCCTGGTTCAAACTTGTAGCATGAAATAAGGTAGCGTTGCTTGACTGAATTTCTGCTGCTGATTTGTGCTGTTTTACACTGGTTTGGAGCTATCACCTCCTCCCTAAAACAGGGCCCTTTGGCAGAGGGAGCATTTGCTCCTACAGTGGCTGGGTGCTGCTGCCAGCCTGTCTTGGTGCTGTAGAAGTGGTTACCCTAACTGTGTTCCTTGGACTTTTATTTGCAGTCCTTTTATTTTCGTTCCCAGCAGTTTAATAACTCTTGAACTAAAATGACGTTTTATTTGACTCTTCCATGAAAGCAATTCATGGAAGAGTGAAATTCCAGTTCAAGTTGCCCCATGTGACTGGAAGTAGGACATTGCAGCTGTTCCACAAGCTGCTCTTTCTGATCATAGTCTTCCATCTCCATGGTCACACGTAGCTAATGGTGCCTATTGCAGACTTCCCAAGAAGTGAGGTTGGTTCGGAGGTGTCCTGGCAGTGGTGACGTGGTGTGTTGGTGGCTGAGGAGAGGTGGCGGGGAGGCAGGATGCCCGTGTCCAGGAATGCCCACCTCTGTGTTCTGTTTCCCTGCAGTCTCGTGTGATTGTGCAGCAGGCGGGAGAGAGAAGCTTTCACTCTTTTTACCAGGTCTGTATTGGCTTGCTGACACAAGTGACTTTTCTCACCTTTCCCAGACATGACAGGCAAAGTGTTTAAAGCCTTCACCCCCTTTGCGAAGGGTTCCTCTGTTGTTACATCTTGAGTGAGCTGAGGTTCTTGAGCTCTTTGACAAGGCCTGGTCTGGGGAAGGAGCAGGGGAAGATTTATTTTCCTCTGTCCTCCAGTCCCATATTAACACATTTGTAAACTTAAAAGGCGGCTAACTAAACAAATCTGGTAGAATACTGGACCTTGACTCAATGTTTTATTTGTAATAGCTCTAATCCCTCTATTTTCTCTCGAGGCTTTTAGCCATATGGAAGTAATTTTATGACAGGGAGGTGGCTTTCTTCTTTTGTGTGTGTGTGTGTGTGTGTCTTTTTAATGTCTTCCATATTGTATAGTGGTTCTCTTGTGTGTCCTTTGGGGGGAATGTTTGGCCTATTACTGTAACCTATTGGTATAACCTTTATTCTCAGTTTCGCAGTAAGGCAAACACAGGTCTGTTTATTTTCCCCCTTACTCTTTACTCCAGGATGCGTTAGCACCTTTGTCATGCATGTGCCTTTTCCGTATTGGCAAGCCCCTGCACACAGCAATAGTTGTGCTGCCAAGACACAGCTGTGGCATGTCACAGATGGGAACATGTCTGCTCTGTAAAGGGGTTAAGGTTGGGTTTCTAAACAGTTGTGTCACCCAAAAGGACAGCCATTTGGGAAACCACTTGCTGATGGTCAGAGCCCTGCAACGATGCAGACTGTATTTTGCAGACGTTGTGCTGTCACTCCGGATGCTGCTTCTATAGCACGAAGTTGATGATTTCGGGATTTTGCTTTTTAAGCAGATGAATAAGAAAGAGAAGAAAGAAGGATTTTATTTCTTTCATTCACCTTTTCTTAAACTGCTCTTTGTGCAGCTGCTCCAGGGGGGGTCTGACCAGATGTTGCGTTCTCTGCATCTACAGAAGGATGCGTCTGCATACAAATACATCTGTCCTGGAGCACAGATAAAGGTGAGGATGTTGTTAATGAGTTAGGGGTAACCTGGCTTAAAACTGTAAATGCTTCTTGGAATATTCAAAGTACTGCTGAGCTGGCAGAAGCTGAGACCAATACTTGCAAGATGAATATGGAATAGTGACATCAGTGTGCTATTTGCAATGGAGTTCCTGGCCCTCAAAGAGAATGTGTGTGTGTACATGTACATACTGCATTTGTGTCTGCTTATAAAAAGCAGGAAAATGTAGTAGGAGAGACATCACCTTTTTACGTATTTCCCATGGGCTTGTAAAATCTTTCCTTTCTCTCAGCTGACTTCCATTAGGTCCCTCATGTCTCAAACCTCTTTTTCCTCTCAGTGTTCCATCAATGACGGTGCAGAGTTCAAAGCAGTAGCTGATGCCATGAAAGTGATAGGCTTCAAGCAAGAGGAGATTCAGACTGTCTACAAAATTGTGGCTGCCATCCTTCACCTGGTGAGCACTCTGCCCTCTGCAGGTAGGAGTAGGCTCTTCCTCAGTCAGTGTCCGGGCGCTTGTGTTTCCAGCAGCTCCAGCTCCCTTGCTGCAGAAGCAGTTGGGAGATCTGTTGACTGGAAAAGTGTATACAGTTTACAGCTGAACTGTTCCAGTGGTGAGTGGAGCTCCTGGACGAAATAGGCGCTGCGTAATGATGGAAGCTGACATTTATTCCCGCATATCCCAGATCCCAAACCAGACATACCATTAAGTACTGGGAGCTCTTAAATGTTCTGAAAAGGACTTGTGTGGGTTGGCAGTGAGGGGGTAGGGAGCTCTCACCTCACCATTCTTCTGTCCCCTTTTGCCCTCATGCTTGCCATCACCACTGTGGTTTTGGTGGGGGGATGGTTCTTCACCTGTGGTGGAGACTTGAGCACAGCCAGATACAGGAGACCTCTTCCCTTCACTTGCATTCTCCTGGGACCCACAGAGCCTCCCACCCTGTGCAGTGTTCCTGCAGCTCCGCTCTCGTGCTTCCTTGAGGAGCGAGGCACTGCAGGTAGGCAGGATGAAGGAATTCCCAATTCTCCGTGGGTCAGTTGTGCCCCAGTGCTGGGGCGGGAGTATAGGCAGAGCAGAGCCAGCCCATGCAGGTAGGGGTTGGGGGCACGCAGTGCAGTGGTGTTGCAGGTATGCAGTACCAGCTCTGCTGTGGCAGCTACTGTCAGTCGAGTCCCATTAGCACTGCTCATTGATCAGCTTCCCTGGAATATTCATGTTGCTTTGGTGGGCAGTAGCTCTGCAATAACAACTGCAGCCTCATCTTCTGTGATGAGCTGCAGTGGAAAGGAAACATTCCATCCAATGCTTAATACTTCATGTAATTTCTGGACTCCAGATCTTGAGGCAGTCTTTGATAGAAGCTTTTCCCAAACCCTGAGCAGGAATGCTTTGCTGTGAGTCAGGCTTTGCTGCTCCCACTGATGTTGGAGCTGTGTGGCTGTGCATGGCCAGCCCTTCTGATGTGTGTGTTAGGAGATTTCTGGCTCGAATAGCAGCTGGAATAGTGGTGAACTAGGGCTGCAGTGGGTTGTGTTAATAAAAGGCAAGATTAAGAATCTGAGTCTCTTGGTGCTTCTTGCAGGGGAACCTGAAATTTTCTGTGGATGGTGACACGCCCGTGATCGAGAACAGCAAGGTTGTGTCCATCATTGCAGACTTGCTCTCAACAAAATCTGACATGGTGGAGAAGGCTTTGTTGTTCAGAACTGTAGCTACAGGTCGGGATGTCATTGACAAACAACATACTGAACAAGAAGCCACCTATGGCAGAGATGCCTTTGCAAAAGTGAGTTTAATTCTTCTTTCTCTGCATCCAATTTTGTATGTGATAGTAACTCAGATGCATTTCTTCTGCTTTTGCCTTTTGATTGAGTTGTACTTGGTACAACAAAGAATGGTGATGCCTGAGGAAGGTGTTCAGCATTGAATTGCCTTTGGAGTTGCACATTTTTCGGTGCTCCTGGGTGATCCAGTGAGTGCAGTGCTTGCTGAGACATGGGAAGGCTGTGCTTCATGTGGATTTCTTCCTGAATGTACGTGCTTCTGTGTTCTATAGGAGGGTTGCAGAGCAGCACCTTCGCTGGCTCTCAGGCAGCCTGACCCCAGCCAGCAGAGGGGAGGGAGCTGCCAGCCTGCGTTGCTGGTCCCTGCAACAGGAATCCATTGTACTGAATGTTTTGTGCAATGTGATTCTGGATTCATTTAGCAGTTGAATTCAGAGGGCAGAGTGGAACAGCTTGAGCTCAGGTTGGAAACACTAAGTGCTTTCTTTTTCACAGGGGATACTGATGAGAAAAGGAGTGACAATTGTCCTTCCTTTGCTAAGAAATCAAGGGCAGATTAGGTGAAGTGGTGAAGATCTTTGGTTATTAACTTGTTCTCTGAAGGTTGTGTGTTTGTACAGCTTCCCAGTGCATTTTGAACGCAGAGACTTCAAAGATACCTGTGTCTACAGAGCATTTGCTTTTTCAGAGTTGAACAGGAATATTTTCCTGCCATTGTGTTCAGTTGTTACTGTTGTAACTGACCTCTCGCTTGCTCTTCAGTATTGTTAAGTAATTCTCAGAATAGAAGTTAATAGGCAGCTGAAAAGCAGACTGGAATCAACTGAGGGGAGCTGCTGTACCTACCGACCTCACTGGTCCTGAGACTGCAACTAAATGAGTTTGGGAAGAAAGACAAGAAACACTTTCTTCATGTCAGTACTGTTCACTGTGAGCAGAATGTTACCTGGAGCTGCTGTGTGGTTGGGGCAGCATCTTGAATTAGGCTTTGTAGCACCATGTGTTGCATTTAGCAGAAAGAGCTACAACAGATGCAGCAGAGCTCCTCAGTGTCTGTTCCCTGGCAGGCAATCTACGAGCGCCTCTTTGCTTGGATCGTGACGCACATCAATGATGTGATTGAAGTGAAGAACTATGACACTACAGTACATGGGAAAAACACAGTCATTGGAGTCCTGGACATCTATGGCTTTGAAATCTTTGACAATAACAGGTGAGTGCTGCTGAGGCGCAGTGAGGCGCCTTTCCCTTTCCCACAACACTCATCTTTTCTTTCTGTTTTTTGCAGCTTTGAGCAGTTTTGCATTAATTACTGCAATGAAAAGCTGCAGCAGCTCTTTATTCAGCTGGTTCTAAAGCAGGAGCAGGAAGAGTACCAGCGAGAGGGAATTCCCTGGAAGCATGTGAGTGATTTGGCAGGGGAGAGAGAGGTCTGTCTGAGGGCAGCGTACCAGCGTAAGGCCCAGATCTACAGTTGCTCCACGTGTAGGCTCCTGTTGAGGTCAACAGGCCATCTGTGCCAGCTGCACTGTCAGACTTGTTATCTGGAAACCAGGCTGCAGAAGCTGACAATTATCTCACCACACTTCTTTATTCGCTGCAGTGTGAGAAAATGAGTGGCTCCAGGTCTGAGTTAAAGTATATCTGTGGCATCTCTGTGGTGCCACACACATCACTGCGTGCTCCTGCTCTGGGTGCTTATGTCTTTTGTCTGGTTGTAGATGTTAAAGCGTAAAAATCTTCATTTCTCCTGTTCAAGTGCCTTTCACAATGTCAGTTTTCCCTGGGGTGACTGTGCACGTCTGAATTTCAAGACACCTCAAAGTGCATTCTGTCACAGTTGATTTTTAGGAAAGGGCTTGAGATTTATGTGAGGTGTTTGAAAAATCTTCTCTGCTCTGTGGTGGTAAAGAGTGGCTGTCTTGATTCTGAGTCAGTGATTGGCATACTGAAAGCTGCTTCCTTCCCCTGTGAATGGGGAGCCCTGTGCTGTCAGGCAGATGCATGATACCTTTTCTTCAGAGGACAGCACTGCTGTGCTCCATGTTTGCTACCCAAATCACAAATTTATCCATTCCTTGTTTGTTACAGATTGATTACTTCAACAACCAGGTCATTGTTGATCTGGTAGAGCAGCAGCACAAAGGGATCATCTCCATTCTGGATGATGCCTGCATGAATGTTGGAAAAGTTACAGATGAGATGTTCCTTGAGGCTCTTAACAGCAAGTTAGGGAAGCACGCTCACTTCTCCAGCAGAAAGGTAACTCGCTCTCTGTACCCTCAAGCCTTCCTTTCCTGTGTGCTACCTTTTCTAGTTTGAAGGTGTAATGGAATAAGGAAAAATGGGTTAAAGGAAAAGCCACTTGAAGGGTGGCTGGGGCTGGAATCATGGCATCAAGTATGAAATGCAGAGAGTGAGAGCTGCAGCAGCTCCAGGCCATGGAGCTGGTCTGGGTTTAGGTTACCTCTTGCAGCCCCATTCCCGGCAGAGGGAGCTCCAGCATGTCCAATGTGAGATCAGGTTTATTCCAGGCATAAAAGCCGTGTGAGCTTGTGTCTTGACATATCATGATGTCATCTGTGGCCAATGGATGTGCAGCTTAAGCACACGTGGTGCTCTGCCCAGGCTGCTCTAATACATAGTGACAGTGAAATTATTCACACTTCTGCAGGATCACTGAGGGGTTGGTGTTCAGCGCCATTGGCTGCACAGCACACGCGTCTCCTCTGCTGCTCTGAGCATCCGGGCCCCCAGCCTTGCTTTAGCTTTGGTAGGATGTGCAGATGAAAAGGCTTTATTTATTCCTGGCTTGGCAGCATATCGAAATTGTGGTCACCAGCCTGATTAATCACAGAATCAAATAAAGACCTTTAATTTATTGATGTCTCTCAGCTCAGAAACGTTTGAAATGCATCGTTGGGAATGCTGATCTCTCCTTCTTCCTTCCACCCCAGCACAATGTTTTATGTAGGTCAGAAGTACAAAATTAGCATGGTTGTGTAAGATCTGTCCTAAAGGCTGCTCCAGGGAGGCTCAGTATAAACAATAGATCTGGATGTGGCTTGTTTGGGTAGAGGCTGGGATGGGAATAGAATAACCGCTGTTTCCTCCCAGCCATGGCTTTCCTGAAGTGCCCTTTAGCTGCAGCTCACCTGGCAGCTCACCTGCCATTGGCAAATGGGCACCTTGCTCAGGGTTAGCTTAGATTTTACCTGCTTAAGCAGGAGGTAAGTTAGGCACAGTGTGTTGTGAATTCAACACAATGAAGCCGGGGGGGATGGAGTCCTAAATCCTCCACACTGGGGTCTTATGGGAAGTGATCCAGCTTCTGGAGCTGTTTAGTCAACAGATGTAAGGTGGTGGAGAAAGGAGTTCAGTTTCTGATCTCTCCTTGGCCCCGTGTCTGCAAAGGTGAAGTGGTTCCACCATGGAGAGGGCAGGAAGGCTTTGATGCAGTGTGGGAAGAGGGGTGAATTTCATAGGGTATATGGGATACTGTAAACTGCAGATTTCTAATGAATCTCTTTGAGTCCTTACCTTCAGCAGTTCCTGTGCAGCATAGGAGCCATTAAAAGAAAATACTGCTAGTTGCAGGGCTCCTCAGCAGGAGGTGGCATTGTCAGAAAACTGTTTGCACAGCCTGGCAGGAGAACAAGGAATGCTGCTATAAATAATGGTTCGGGAGGGTATGATGTATCTTCCTGGCTTGCTGATTTCTAGTTCAGATCAATATAGCCTTGAAAAAATTGACTCATAAAACTCTGTGCATCATAATTATTTTTCCCCTCTTGTGTCTTTGCAGATGTCCTTTACTTTATCTAAGGGATCTGCTTCCATCCCATCCAGAGCCACTGTATTAAGCCTGAGCTTTCCAAGCCAGCCTCTTCTAGCTTGAATTAAACTGAAGGACTTGATTTCATTTCATCATCTGCTTTTGTAGACTGTCTGGTTGCCATAAAGCTCAGCATAGATCGGAGCTGTTCCTAAAGGGTTAAAGTGTGTGCTGATGTGTTATGGGAATAGCTCCCATCTTTCAGCCTGAGTTAATGCTCCGCTGCTCCCCTGTAGAGCATGTTGCACACTGGCTCCATGTGGATAAGCTCTGACAGGCTGCTGTGCCCTAAATAGTAGTGTCCTACTTTATCTCCTGTATGTCTGGTCTGCTGCTGTCTGCTTGGTTGTCCTGGTGAAAGCCAAGGAAACCGGGAAAAATAGGGGCAAAATTCATGTTCCTCGAGGAGGGTGGTTCTTCTCTGGCTTGGCTAATGCTGATCCAGAGCTGTAGACGTGCAAACTGTTCTGATAGTACTTCTCAGTGTCACAGGTTTGTTTTCTCAGCCTCCTTAAGTTCTGAGCTTTTTAATTGATCTTACACTTTTGAAGGCTCAAGTGCACTGGTAGACAGGCTGTGAATTGCTGAATCTTCACGTTCTTGAAGGTTTCAATCTCAAGCTCATTGTGGAGGGCAGAGTATCAGAAGGTCTGTTCTAGTCCATCTGCTGTATCTTCCAAGGTAGTAGGCAATATTGAATGTCAAAGTGCGAGGAGGATATCAGACAGACGTGATGATGATGTGCTATGCTCCCAGTCTCCAGTGGCCTGCAGTCCAGGAGCCTCCTGAATCAGGGCTGGTGTCGTTGAAGGGTTTTGTTCTTTATTTTTGAACTGACAGAATTCCACAGCTTCGCTGCTCACGTAAAGAGCTCCTTTCTTCCCGTTTTCCTTACTCTTCCCTTTTAGGTTGCATCTCTTGCCTCCTAGTTCTTGAGCAGCAAAACATGGGGTGCTGTCTGGAAAAACATCATTACCATGTAATTTTCCATCATCTCCTGGCGTTCCTTTCTTAACCTGAAGAGGTTTAGTTCTGTTGGCCCTTCCTTCTGTAGCAGTCAGTCAGTACTGTTGATCGCTTTTCCCCTTCAGCGAGCCTCTTCCTCTTCCAGTTCTGTGTCCTTTTTGAGATGGAGGGTAGTTAAGATACTTGTTAGGTTAGGAATGGGACAGTTTTAGACCATCCTTTACTATAAATGTTGGCTTTTCTCTGTGTTACTGTATTCATGCTGCATTTCTGTAATTTTTTGGTTGCTTCCTTTCATTGCTGAGGAGTGATGGTGTAATGGGAAAAAATATAAAGGAAGATGGTAGAATCATGGACTGGTTCGGGTTGGACCATCCAGTTCTAATCCTCTGCCATGGCCAGAGACACCTCACACCAGACCATGTTGTCCAAGTCTGTGTCCAGCCTGGCCTTGAACACTGCCGGGGATGAAGCATTTACTACTAGGCTTTTGCTACTGGATTCTGTACAAATAGACATGCTTCTAATGCATCCATGAAAAAATCCGACAGAGCAGAGTTCTAAGTGGATTTCACATCTACACTCGCATTTCAAAAGCGGAATAGCTGTAGTTCCCATTTCTATTTCCAATGCCTGTTGCTTTTCAATGAAAGGTCAGGGGTGATGTTTTAACGGCTGTGAATTGATTTCAGCTTTGTGCCACTGACAAGACGCTGGAGTTTGACAGAGACTTTCGGATCAAGCACTATGCTGGAGATGTGATGTAAGGTTTCTTCCAAACGAAAGTTGCACCTTCTATTTTTGTCTTGTAGCCAGCTTGGAAGTGGTACAACATTCTAATTTAGTGCTGCTGCTGGTAAAAGCAGAAGACCTGTCATACAGAATTACGGAGTGCAGCAGTTGCTTATCAATTCAATCTTCTGCTGGTTGCTTGCTACACAGGATGGGATTTTGTACTTGGAGTGGAAACAAAAGAACATGGGGAGAGGGGTGGGGGGAGAGCAGTGCTTCAAGAAAAAGGAGGAAAGGAAAGCCAGCACTGTTCATGCAAGAAAGCTGTGCTGAGCTAATAGAATCGGGTGTAGACATTGGTATGATTATATAAAGCTCTGGCTTCTGGAGGCAGAAGCCGTGAGTGTAACTCTGAGTTGTTCAGGTGCTGCTGGGTGTCTGGGTAGGGTGCTGCAGAGTTCAGGTCACTTTCTGAACCTCACTGCAGGGTGTTCTGTGCTGGAGGTGGGAAGCCTGGCTGAGAGCTCAGTCTCAAACAGTGTTCATGCAGCAAATTAGTGGTAGGTTGGGAAACAGAGCTGGGTTCCTGATTAGCAGCTGCTGTGTCTGTAGGAGTGCAGGGATGCTGCTGCCACACTGATGCAGCAGCTCAGAGACGGACTTTGCTTCTTTGCAATGAACTCTCTTTTCCTTTATTTTAGTTACTCAGTCACTGGATTTATTGACAAAAACAAGGACACTTTATTTCAAGACTTCAAGCGCCTCATGTACAACAGGTAGGAAGAAAAATATGAATGAGGTGAATATAAACCTGAGCTGTCTGAATCATTTTTTTAGAGAGTGGATGCTGGAAAAGACTGACATTTGCACTGGCACTGCCTTTGCTGGGTGTGCAATGCATGTGAATAAACACTCTGCTTTGGGGTCTGAGCTTTGTAGAATTTGTTTTTCAGGAGAAAGTCCTTAGCCTGATGGGTTTGTTCTGATCTAACCTTTAATTGAACTGAACTGAAAGTGTTGGTTTGAAAACAGCTCATTGTGCAATCAGGATAGCTGTGCAGAGGTTGCCTGTGCTGCTTCATTTGTCATTAACCAGCTTTTTGGAGCAGTTGCAAATCTATCATTGCTGGGCTCTCTTTAATCAATGCTAAAGATACCGAATAGTCAGCAACAGACATCATTGGCCCCAGCTACAACTTTTAGGAGAAGGTATAGGGGTGAGAGGAAAACCAGGCAAACAGATTTGAATCCCTTTCATATGTGCAGTGACACGAAGAATTTAAACTGTGCAGTCACGTGTTAGAAATACTCCTGAGGTCAAAGTTGCCTTTGAAGCAAATGAGAAATCCTCTCAGAACGTGTGTGGATGTATCAGTGTCCCAGAGAGCTGTTTTCCATGGCAGCTGGCGCTGACTGTGGTCTCACACTTTGTAACTGTGGCCTCTCTCAACCTGTCCAAGACTTTGCTCAGAGGTAGAAGTCAGCATAAAATAACCTGCAGCTGCGTGGACAGCGCTGCTTCACTTCCCTTACAGTGGGGCGCAACTCTGAACTCAGTTGACAGCTGTGTTTACTCAGGGTCCTCCCTGAACACTTTTACTGTTTGTGTTTGCAAGGCTTCACGTTAACCAAAACCTGCAAAATATTTGCTGTCCTGAGGTTTCATCAGATGCAACCTCTGTTTTCCGTTAAGTCCCTGGTGAAAGGCTGCTCCCAAAGACGACCTGCAGCATATTACAGCATGTGATAGATTGGCTATTAGATGGCTGTTGCTGCTTTCAGCTTTTGCCTCTTGCAGAGCTCTTGCCATCCATCATGCCCATTCTACCTCACCTTCATCCCTTCAAGAAAATACAGGCTCAAATGTATAAATTCTTTTATATAGCAAGAACAGTGCAGAAATACAGCTTGAAATCAGATAGCACATTCCAAGGGAGGATGCTGTGGGCTATGGTCTTACTCTTTACTGTTTTGATTAAATTCTTTATTTTTGTGTCAGAAAGGCCAACTCTGCTTTTGATAGATCACTTCTGCAGGATTTTCACTATCCCATTACTAAACATCTTTATCGGAAGAGGAGAATGCACTTGTCTTTTTTCAAGTGGATTCAGCCTGAGCCATATATTGCTCAAGAACAAGAGATACTTTGCCCAGGAATTCATTCTGGTTTGGCTTATATGTTTTGAGCTGAAAACACCAGTAGATCTGCGCAAAAGCAAGCTGTTGAATTCTGAATTTAGTATTGTTAGACTGTGCAATTAAAGAGACTTCCTTCCAGCTCTAACCCTGTGTTGAAGATGATGTGGCCTGAAGGTAAACTGAGCATCACTGAGGTAACCAAGAGACCTCTGACAGCTGCTACTCTTTTTAAGAACTCCATGATTGCACTAGTGGACAACCTGGCATCGAAGGTAAATATTTCTGTTGCAGAATCAACTCCAACTTCTGATTTGTGGAGAGGCTGGGTGACCTGGCATCTTGGTGCTGCTGTGGAAGGGATGTGCGGTCCATGAGACATGAATAGTGAGCCCAGACGAGTGGTACATGTTAACAGTTAGAATAATAAAGTGGTAAAGGGCAAAGTGTTCTGACTATCTTCTCAGGAGTTGTGGTTGCAAAGGAGATGTTTATGGCCGACCTTTGGAGAGCTGGAATGAAGGGGGTGAAGTTTGCACTTTGGAGTCTGCTGTTTATGTTTCCATGGCTAATGCTGCTTGCAGAACAGTGTTTGTGGGTCCTGAAGTTTGCAAACTAACTTAGGTGGTTGAGCTGTAGCTATTTTTAGTGGAGATCTTGCTGTTCTACATCTTAGAATCTTCCCAAATTTGGTGAGACCTGTCCTGAAGTCAAGCTCAAAGGGTCTAAATTTTGGTGTGTCCTAGAAAAGAGAGGTTGCTTAGATAAGGGTCCTGACCACAACTGTTGTGTAGTTCAGATGGCAAAACAGTGCAGGGAGATAGTGCTTCTGCTTGGGCATTCTGTCCCCAGGCTCTCTTTGGGGTGACTCTTGGGACAGTTAATACTATGTGCATGTTATTAGCAAGCTAATAACGGGATATTGAAGCCATGCTCTGCTAGACACTGGTTGTGCACAAATAACTGGGATGCCCTGCCTCTGCGCCTTTGCCAGTTTGGATACTTGTCCCAGCTTCTGCTGGGGTCTGGGCAGCAGGTCACAGTCGCTGTTCCAGGGCTGGTGACAACACCGTCTCCTTTGGGGACATCACTCATTGCAGTTACCAGCACTGAGATCTTCCCTTGGGGCATGTTACTCATTCTTCCTGTGCTTAACCTGGGACCAGCTCGGTGCTTCTGGGAATCCACGGTAAGAGCACCTATTGTCTGTGGCTTGGACCCTGCAGGTCTGTTTGTGGGAAACCTGCAGTAAACAGCTGATGAAAACAGCTCTGCAAGCCCCAAGTGCTGGGAGCTGCTGTGGTCTGCAGGTGCAGAGGGAGACGCAACAGCACCTCATGTGTTCCTCAGCTGTTTCTCAAACAGCGTGAGGGTCAGCCGGGATTTTGTTGCATTTCAAGCTGATGGTTTCATAAACCCATGAAGTGGGATGGGTTGGGAGGTACTTTGGGTGGCTTCTCTTAAATACTGACCCGGGAAGCCCTTTGCCTGGCATGGCTGTGAATGATGAGCTTCTCCAGGAACGCTTTCTCTCAGACTACGTGTCTTACACCTCACCTTTCCTTCTCTGAAACCCCCTTTGTCTGACTCTTCTTCCTTCCATAGCTCTCCTCCTATTCAGCTTGACAGGCTTTATCTCTAGAAAGTTATAATGTCAGCACTGTGACTGAACATACCCAACACAGATTTGTCAGTCGTGTGTCCTATCCCTGCTCTCATCTAAAGAGCTGTAAACTATGGAGGAGACACCTTTGGAGGAGGAGTCTGTTTAGAGAGCAATGGCTTGAAACTGCTTCTTTTTCTTTTTAATACTTAAGCATCTAAAAGTTGCTCAGCCGGATTTAAAAAACCAAAGGAGCCACCAAAACCTGAGGTGCCATCAGGCGTCCGACCAGCTGCCAGAGCTGGGGCGTTCGTGTCTCTGCATTTCAGTTCCTCCATTTATAAATGCCACTCCCGGGCTTGACAGCCTCATGGTGCAGTAATGGGAGCTGCATAATTATCCCCCTGAAGAGCTAAGGCTGGTGGGATTGTAAGCATGGAATAATCTGCTTTAGAATTTACCCTGGTAGCTGTCGTTGCTGAGAGGCTTTAATTACACTGTAATTGCTCTGATAGATGATCTCCTGTCTGTGCAGGAACTTCCCATTTCTGTTTTCCGAAAGGAAAGCAGTGTCTTGACTTCTGCCTTTGATAGCAAAGGCAGACGCAGAACTTCTCTGTGTGCTGAGCTGGAAGTCACAGATCTTTTGCATTGAAGTTTGGTGTGGTTTTGAATGGCAAGACATGAGTAACAACCTGAGCAGGCAGCTCGGCAGTAGTGGGGAGAATTTGTGTTAGCAGGAATGAAGAGCTGGGAAGCAGAGGCTGTCGTGTCAGTAATGAACAGGGGATGCCATTTCCCTTTGAGGCAGAGGGATGGGATGCACTTTCTTGACTTCATGCTCCTAATGATTTCTTTGATTTGGTTCATCTGTTCTCAAGATCATAGAATGATCAAATGGTTTTTGTTGGAAAGGACCTTAAAGCTCCTCCAGCTCCAACCCCCTGCCACAGGCAGGGACACCTTCCACTAGAGCAGCTTGCTCTGAGCTCCGTCCAACCTGACCTTGAACACTGCCAGGAATGGGGCAGCCATCTAAGATGTTGCAGTTCTGCAGATTGAAAGTGGATTATTTGTGATATCCTTCCCATCAAAGGATTTATATTCATCTTAGAATCAGATGCAACACAGTGGTACTGTGGGCAGATCGGGCATGGTCTGGCATCTTTCTGATGTTACCCTGTTGCTGACACTGGGATAGGTTTGTCCTTAAGGGTAACTAATATGTGGGAGGATATTAGCTGAATATTAGTGCGAGGGGATGGGCAGAGCTGCAGACCATTCACCTCCACAACTGCAGCCTCTTTCACAGCTTCTGAGCTGAGATGTAATTCAGGGAGTTCTCTGTATACCCTGCATTTTCCCTAAAGCTTATTCGCCGTCACATAAGAGACTTGCTCTAGCAGATGAACAACCTGTCCTTTTTGCCATACAATGGAGAGATCAAAATACAGGGCTTATAAATTGCAGGCAGCAGGTCCAGCAAACTCCTACTCCTCATCAGTTATAGCTGCCATGGCCACATCAAAACCATTTCAGCGCTGATGTGAAGTTCTGAAAGGGCTGCTTCTGCCTTCATAGCTTGACACTGGGTGTCAAGAGCATGAAGAGCAGCGATGACAGCATGTTCCCATGGCACAGCCCAGCTCTGCAGCTGAAAGGAAAACCATCACCCACACAGATGGCACGTTCTGAGAGCTGGTGGGAAACTGTTGAGTGAATAAAGACCCGTGTCAACCTTCTTACCTTCAGAGCAGAGAGAATTCATGTGAAATATCTTAAAACTCTTAATTGAACCAGCATGTTATATTTCACCATTTTTTCCTTTCCATTCACTCTATGAGGTAGAAAACCTCACACAGACCAGAGCTGACATTGCTGCCTGTGCCCTGGGGAAGCCTTGTCTTCAGTGCTCCTTCCCTTCCTGAGCCCACCACTCTCTGAGGATCTGAAAGGCAGAGCAGGATGAAGAGAGCACTGACACTGCCCGCAGGCTCAGCTGGCTCTCTGGGAGCAGGGCAGTTTTCTGCACTGCATCCAGCTTTGCCTCAGTCTCCCTGTAAGGAAAGGAGCCAAACAAGACTGTGATGGAGCTACCCCTGATGCGCTTTGTGGGGAGAGATGAAGTCGTTAGGGGAGAAGGGATGTGATGTGAGAACGTACATTGCCCACACGTACTTCCGTTTGCTCACACACTTCCCATACCTACTTACCCCCTCCTGGACTGCCAGGCAGGGATGCTGCCAGCACTTGAAGGGCTGGTTGGCTTAGATTTTACTCATTCTCCTTGGTGCCATATATTCCTACACCAAGGACAGCCCTCCAGGAGAAAAGCACAGCCTGATGCTACTGATTGCATGCTCAGAAAAGCAGGGAAACATTCCAGTCCAATATCTTCCCCAGGAGATCCAGTGGCTCATCTCAGTTTCTAGGATACGAGTTTGCTTTTCCAAGGCCTCCATATCTTAGCCTGTTCCTTACCCATGTTCAGCCAATTCACACTCCTTGGTGAGCAGCAGCCCTGCGAGCCTGTTGTTAGTGCTGCTCACCCAGGACTAGCCAGGAGCATCAAGGATGGTCCTGTTTCATCAATACTGCTGAAGGCAGAATAGCAATTTGGGGCATTCATATTGTCCTGAGATTAAGTAAGTGGCCTAAAATAATAGAAAATAGGGCTAAATCATAGACAAATCATAGAAAATAGGGCTGAAAGGGACTTTGGGAATGCACCTAATTCATATCCCATTTGAGGACCCCTCTGCCACTTATCTTCTCTTTGCAGGAGGTTGTTCAGGCTGTTCCTCTCTAGTGCAGGAGGTTCCCTCCTTTTCCACAGGCTCCTCACTCCCATTCCTTCTTTGCCCAATGCATCAGTTGCATTTTTATACTGTAGGAAAAGCTTCTTTGTCCTAAACCTGAATGTTTGCTTTTCTTCACATCTACCCTTCAAACACATCCCTTCTAACATCAGGAGGCTTCTGTGGCTTCTCAGTCCTTCAAGACTCAAACTCTATTTCCTCTGAGTCACGTTTTGTAGGGCTTTCATCTTGCCTGTCCTTCCATCAACTGACTCATCGCCGTTCGCACCCCGCTGGAGCTGCAGTGCCCCAAACCGAAGGTGATGTGCACACCCGTGGGACCTTGCTGGCTTTTTGTCTTCCAGTTTCCCTCTTCCTGTGCCCCTATTTTTCTAAATAGGAACGTGGCTCACATTGAGCTCGAACTTGTCGGCCTCTCCTTAGCATGAGTGAAAATCAGGTTTTCCTTCTTTTATTGTGGAACTGTTTCTGCCTAAATGTGAACTTTACATTTGTCCTCCCCAAATTCAGCTTTTTTCCTTTTTTGTCCCAAACCACGCCTCCCAGTTGTTAATGCTGTGGGTTCTTGCACTCTCAGGCTGTGTATTGTCTCCAGATTTGGCACCCACATTGTTCTGCTTCATTGGAATCACTGCTGAAACCATCTGTAACAGTCCTGGAGCAGAAGAGGCACTGGAGAACCCAGGGGTTTCCCTTTTGAGAAGGAGCCTCTGGTTGCTCAGAGCACTCTTACAGATGCTTTCACATCCACATTTCATCTTGTCCTGGGGAAAATTGCTGAAATTTCATTCTCAACTGTGGTATGAAACCCCCAGTCCCTGACAGTGTTCTTTGCTGCCTGCAAGTCGAGGGGTTGCAGAAAGAGGAATTCACATGTTGATGGCTTGTGCTTGTCCTGTGGAAGATGTGGTCTGGAAGTACGATGTGGTTTGCCTCGTACATGGTAGTGTTCAGAGAATTCCACCATTCAAGCCTGTCGCTACAGGCTGTAGAAGACTTCACTCAGCATAGTTTAAAAATTACAGAGTAATCCATGCTGCCTTTAGATGTCGATACTGGGACAGCCGTATCTGCCCATCAGGACAACGAATTACATTGGGCTTTCTGTCTTTCATGAAGCTCCTTCTTGTTATCCTTTGTCTGCAGAGGAGGAGGATGTGGAAGTGGTTCTGATGCATAGCCAAGGTCAATCAAACTCAAATGTGTAACGCGTGGATCCTGCAACAGATGCATTGCAGTGTGTGAAGGGGAGGAACATTTTGTGTGCCACTCGTGTCGTTTCTGTTCTAACCTTGACATTCCTGTTAAGTGACCAGACCTCCCTCAGATGCCGGGTGCGCTGACACCTCAGTGTCTCCATGAGCAGCAGCTGTGTCTGCAGATGCTCTTCTCTTGCTGACTGACCCTGCTTTGGTTTGCCCCTCAGGAGCCCTATTACGTCCGTTGCATCAAGCCCAACGACAAGAAGTCCCCGCAGCTGTTTGACGAGGAGCGGTGCAGGCACCAGGTTGAGTACCTCGGCCTCCTGGAGAACGTGCGGGTGCGGCGCGCCGGCTTCGCCTACCGCCAGACCTACGAGAAGTTCCTGCACAGGTAGGAGGGGTGACACCGTCCAGCTCAGCTGTTGGAATGAGGTGTGGGATTCGGCTGTCTCCCCTCAAGTGAAGAGTAAGTCTTGAGTCCTCTGGGCTCTCAACTTGTGTGATTGAGTGCGATGACATGGGTCTCACAGGGCCTCTGCTCTGCTTTTGTGGCAGCAGATGTGTGTAGAGGCATGTAGAGGCTCCACTTGTGCTAAAATCCATTTGCTGTATTACTCTCTGCAGCAGGAAAGTGTTCTGAAGTTCTTCCGCAGAGCATAACCCTCAAACCAGAGCTAGTTAACTTTTGTTTTCTCTCTGAACATTGTCTAGTTATTGCAGAGAGACAGACAGACAGACACTATGTGTCTTGGGAGGTGCTTGATGGTGCACAGCGACACGTGCACAGGAGAAAACCTCTGGACTTTAGAACTGGAATTCTGAAGAGGGATAGCAACGTGACCCCCTTAAACCGTGGCTTTGATACTTCCTGCCCTCTTAATTCCTACCAGACTTGTGACAAATTAAATGGTTTAGATTGAAATTTGTCTTGTGGCTTTGGTGAATTAGCCTGGGTAGTGAGAATTCCACCTTGTGCTGATGAAATAGTGAGTTGAGTTTTCACTTCTGTGGTGGCATCGGGTGAGAAAAAGGCTGAGTGTAGAAGAACATAAAACGCTTTGGGCAGGTGGGATGTGGTGCGTTAGAAACGAAGTGCTGCTGAAAGATCCTTGGCTGTTCACAGTGGAGATTTGCCTGGATATTTCACGATACCTGAAGTGAAACAAAAGGGTCTGGCTCAGTAAATACAGCCTGCAGGGCTGTGTATCAGCTTTCTTTAACATCATGCAGTAGTTAGAGCATGCGTTCACCCTCCCATGTGGAATTCATTACAACTCACTCTTCAGATTTGTGTAATTACTATTAATATAAACAGCTGCTTTGTTTTTAATGAAGGTTTGATGAGCTCCTGTAAGCTGAAGACCAGAAGTCGTGTTTACAGCCCGTAAACCAAATTAGCCTATGGAAACTGGTTCAGCTTTCAGGCTATTGTAGCATTCGTTCTACTGGACCCTGCAGTGGGAATAATCTCCAGTGTGAGGGATCAGACACTGTATTTGCATATTGTGGTATTGCCTTTTCTAAGTTAAAAGCCAATAAATAACAGTCTCTTGGCCTAGATATTGGGTTTATTTTTACCAGAATTCTTTGTTCCTTGTCTTTGGATGAGAAACCCTCTTGCAGGGGCTGGGGGGGATGATCTGTGGGACAAGCTGTGCACTTTGAGTGGTTTGTGAGCTGGGATCACGAGGGATCTCTGTTCCTTTATATTTAACATGTTCACTGGGAGACTGGGAACGTGGAGGAGGCTCAAGGCGCTTCAGCCCTGGACTCCTGCACTGCATCTGTGGCACATCTTAAGAAAGATCCACAGTCACTCAGTGAGAAGTGATTTTGGGACTTGACTTTGTCCCTTCTTCACTTACATTGGCAAAAGTACTGTGAAAGTTCAGTCCCACAAACATGCTTAACTCCCTTACAGGCCCCTGAAGCTTTCAGACTGTCTGAGCCCAAAGCAGGAACCTGTGCTTTGTTTTGCTGATTCCTCTGAGTGGAGACAGGGAGATACATATCAGGATATAGAGAGATGAAAGATGCATATATATATATAGGTGCGTGTATGCCTTTATATATATATGTATGCAGCTGTGTATATAAAATCATACTAAAAATAACATTGTTTTCTGTGAGAAGAGTTTGTTGCCATTTAGCCCTACAATACTGCAAGGCAGTTGATGTATCTATCAGTAGGAAATGAAGCAAAGCCCAGGTAAGACCATACTAAATGTCCTTTTCAAATTTCATTTGAGCTCTGTGTGCACCACTCTGCCCTTGCCAGTTTGGAGAGAGTAAAGCCCACATGTATTTTTGGTAGACCAGGAGATGTTGTGTGTTCACTTGGTAACCACATATGCCGATTGGGTGGAATCCGTATAAGGGCCGTATGTCTTAAATAGATGTGCTGCATCCTTTATATATATATGTGTGTATATATATATATATATATATGTATAAAATACGTAGCTTACTATCTGAAAGAAGCAGATAGGGTTTCAGGAAGGGGTCTGTGTGTGGGGCAGGGGGAAGGACGGCGCCTGTGAGGCATCTGCAGCCATGGCCAGAGGCAAGCATAATCCAACGCAGTCCCGGCATCCACATGCCTGTTTGCAGGCTGTATTGAACATAGCTGTGTGCTGTAACTCTAACACTGATGGTGCTCCCTGCATAGTACCTCCTTTTTCCCCACCCCCTTCAGCAGCTTATTCCAGAAGGCTGATTTGATGAATGAAAGCAGCAGGGTGACGTTAGTTCCATTCAGGCTGATTTTAGTCCATTTCATAACTCCTTGCAGTGCATCCTCTCCCCAGTAAAATAGTTTATTTCTGCATCCGTTTAATAGGAGCTGAAAATTCTGCATGTCTGAAACATTGAGATTGATGTTTGACTTTGAATGTGGGCTTTTAAATAGAGGAGTGCTTCAGATTGCTGCATGCTTGTTTTATTTAGAACAGGAATGTGGGTACTGTTACAGTGAAAATGTCTATTACAATTTTTATTATGTCCATAAATCTTGCATAGAAAATTCATTGTTGCTTTGTGCCAACGTGTGCTCACCTGATCAGCACTTTGCAGGGCTGGTAAATCGTGCAGAGCTGTGTGGGATCTAGTTACTCTCATGCTTGATCTGTAGTTGTCTTAGTTCCAATCTGCATTCCCTCTCCCAGGGTCAAAAGGAGCTTGGACAGTAAGGACGGGACATAACAATTACAAGCAGTTGTGTTCACAACTGTGGCAGTCAACTCTCTGCTACCTTGGTAAATAATAGATGTTGTTAGAAATGTGGTGAACCAGAGAAAGATGTTAGAAATGTGAAAGTGATGAAGAGAAATTCTTTGCAGGGTTGTTAAATGTAGGCTTTCTGACAAGGCATTTGATTGCAGTTGGCTGCTCCTGCACAGTATGAGCACGCCAAAGCTGCTCTTCTCACCAAAAATAACTAACACTGAAATGGAATGCTGAGAGTGTGAATAAAGGAACTGCCAAACCTGCAGGAAGACAGTGGTGAGGTTTGTCATGTTGCATCAGTTTGGTTTGATGAACTCTTCACAAAATCATGCCTCTTGTATTCATTTTCCTTGGATTTTGAGGGTCACGACGTCCTGCAGAGGATGTCTTGAGGTTCTTCTATCTATAATCAGTTTTATTAGGATTTAGATCATAATTATTTCTAAAACCTGTTGAAGATTGGCCTTGAGAACCTGGATGACAGGTTTACCAGGTTTACGTTTGTGAATCATACCTTGTAATTCCAGGTACAAGATGATCTCAGAATTCACCTGGCCAAACCATGATCTCCCTTCGGACACAGATGCTGTGAAGAAGCTCATAGAGTGCCATGGATTCCAGCACGATGTGGCTTATGGCAAGACCAAGATCTTCATCCGCACACCCCGAACTCTGTTCACCTTGGAGGAGCTGCATGCCAAGATGCTTGTGAGGATTGTCCTCTTCCTACAGAAGGTAAAGCTTTGTTTACTGCATTAAAAACCTCAGTTCAAGTTCCTTAAACTGTGTGTCTCTGGATGTGGTGTGATGTGCTGTGGGCTGTAGGGCCTAACAGTTTGACAGTTACCCTTTAAAAACTTTGCTCTTTGCTAAGTGAAAGCAGCTCCTGGAAACTTGCAGGAGCTTGTACGGATGAATGTGTAAGAGGGAGGCACAATGGATGTTGAGACAGGCTTAAAAGCTGTGTAAAAGCTTGGTAGTGGATCTGTAGCTGATGGCAAGCATCAGTTCTAAGGGTGAAAGTCTTTGGGGTGCAGGGAAAGGAATGAATGGGGAAGACAGTGAGAAAAGAGACGGGGAAAACTTTCCCCAGAGGCCGTCAAGGAAGAGAAGGGACAGGATTCCCAGATGAGCATCCTCCCTGGTGTCCTTCCTGGTGCAGCATGTGCTCTCCCTTGTCATATTATTGCATTCATAATTACTGAGGTTTTATCGGGGCCCATGTGAAATCCCCGTTGTTGTTTCTTATGATACAGTTGGTGCTGACAGGAGTATACAAACACGGGGGCCAGATGCTCGTGCATCTGGCTTTATTAAGTGTGGAGCATCCGTATTATGGAGTCCCCTAATGTAAACCAAAAACTTCAGCTGAGGGATACAGAAAGAAGGGATGGTTTGCAGACTACTGGCAGTTATTTCCTGTAAGAACCTATAACGTGCAATAGTGGAGGTTGCAGGTGTGAGCTGAGGAGTTACAGCACAGGAACAAGGGAGAGCACTGCTGCGCAGGCTTTGGAAAACCCGCCTCAGCAGCTTGGGTGAAAAGGTGGCAGAAAATAGAAGTCCCTTAGGATTACAAAGGGTAAGACACCTCAGGCAGTGCACATCAGGACCTGTGTGATTGTCTTTCCTCTCTGACTGTGGGATTTGAGCTCAGGATCTTCCTGGTTTTACCCTTAAGCAGTTTTACGTTCTGTGACTTCAGGGCAAACTCATTCTGAGACTTTGCTTAGAAGGGACTGTTCTGAGCCACCGGAGTTTGGTGTGACTTGGCCAGCTCTGAAATCGTGGAGGTGCTTTTTGGGGCCACAACAAATAGAAGCTGGTTTTGTAACCTCAAACCAAAATGCACCAGAGGGATAAAAGTACAAGAGCTGCTTTTAGTACTTGCTGAGCACTGCGTCTGTATGAGTGTGCCCTGTCTGGTGAAGAGCAACAGCTTCTGACCTTTAGAGCCACGGAAATGGTGGAACTGACCCTGTCATTAGCAGGGACTCTTGACTAGGGCAAGCTTTTTAGAAATGTGTTTCTTAAAATGGCTTTTTCTTTGTCAGTCTTGGAACTCAGGAAACAAGAAGACTTCTGAAACCTTTTTTGCCCACCAGAAACTGCCGACAGATGGGTATAAAAAGTTCACAGAGAAAAAGTGTGCTCTAAATCTCTGTAGTTAACGTAAACTTGCACAAACTTTCTAAACCTGAATTGCTTTTGATGAAGAGACACTGAAGGAGAATTCGTCTGCTGCAAGAGTTAATAGCTTTGTGAAACACATTTCTTGTGTTTGCCAGGTATTTGGTCTGATTCCTTTTCATGGAATCCCAGACTGTTTGTGTCAGAAGGGACCTTACAGCTCCTCCAGCTCCAGCCCTGCCACGGGCAGGGACCCCTTCCATAGAGCAGGGTGCTCCAGGCCCTGTGTCCAACCTGGCCTTGAGCACTGCA
This sequence comes from Psilopsiagon aurifrons, assembly GCA_025447955.1. Lineage (NCBI taxonomy): Eukaryota > Metazoa > Chordata > Aves > Psittaciformes > Psittacidae > Psilopsiagon > Psilopsiagon aurifrons. The sequence continues at coordinate 26,070 of JAOEHY010014625.1, forward strand.
GGGATGGGGCAGCCACAGCTTCTCTGGGCACCCTGTGCCAGCACT
>JAOEHY010014626.1:0-29701 GCA_025447955.1 Psilopsiagon aurifrons
AAAAAAAAAAAAAAAAAAAAAACCACACCAAAAAAAACCACCAAAAAACCCCCAGAAACAGTGACTTGGAACATACAGTTCCTTTTAAAGTCCAAACTCCCAGCCTAAAAGGAGTAGTCCTGGCTTGAGGAGCACTTTTCTGACAAGGTGCTGCCTGCCTTCCTTCTGCCCTGATGCAATTTTTTGCTTTTTCATCCGTGGCATTTCTACCACGATGTGAAGCATTTTTTGCTGAAGCCCTTCATATAGATGTTCAGTGTACAGCGCTCCCTTCCCATCCAAACAGAAATGCTGAGCTATGGCAGCTTGAAGCAGAATTTCTATTTAGTTGTTTATTTTTCCTCAGTGACAGAATGTATTTTGGTTTGGAGTGTTTTCCTCTGTCTCCCCAAGATGTGCAAAACACACATCTTGCATCTTAATAGAAGAACATTCACTGAACAGAGGGGAGACAAGAGTCTAAAGAACAAAGCTGTGTAAATCTGAACTAAGAGACCATGAAGCTTTACTGATGGTCCAGATAAGTATCTTTTCTCTGCATGTGAGCTGAGGCCTTTTTGTCTCTCCAAAAGACCCCATGCAAACTTTACCAGTATTTCACAGAGATCCAAGTGACTTTTAATGATACTTAGTTGTGGATACTCTCATCAGCCTTTTCTTAAGAGATGGATTTCTTAAATACCCTGCCCATTCCCAGAGGCATACAACATAAAACAGTGTATTGGTCAATGAAAACTCTGATCTTAAAAAATTTAATGGCAAGATAAAAATAAGTCATGGGTATTCTGCTATGAACGGCAACACAGAGCAGGAAAGCTTACACAGCTTTTGGAGAAGAAGAGCACAGTAAAATTAAAGAAGAAGAGGAAGCGAGGGTTTCCAGAGACCATGCTGGGGCTGAATGACACTGATAATTTATTTGAAAAGAATGGGGTTGCGAAGGGGAACAGCAAAGGAAATCACAGCTCTGCAGAAAAAAATGGCAAACTTCCACTGACTTTAACAGGCGACCATTCAACCCAAGCAAGCTGAACAAACCCTTTAGAATGAATTCACATCTCTGTTGGAGCAGTTACTTTAAGAAAAAAAAGATGTTTTTTTTTTTAATGAGAAGAAAACTCAAGTTAAATATAATTCAATTTTGCTCATATTTATTAAACATTAACAACATGATTTACAACTCACTTGAATAAATAATAACAGCTGGAAAACTCCACACAGAGCAGGACTCAATCACTATTAGCAGTAAATACTGAGAAAAATATTAAGTATAACACTATTAGTAGAGTAGGACTGATGCAAACAGAAAATATAGCAAGTTGTGAAGTGTTAGTTGGGTAATACTGATGCTAGCACACAGAAATGAGTATCTGATACAGTATTCCTTGAAACCAATAGATGTTTTGAGCACACTATGAATCCAATACTAGATAGTAAGAGCAGCAATGAACAAACAAACAAAAAAAGAATGAGATATTAATGCAAGAATCTGTTTTCATTTATAATGCAAATTTTCTTTTTATAAGATAGAGATCCTAAGGAAGAACATGGCAAGGAAACTATTTCTGATCTGCACCAAACTCTGAAATTATTGACACAAGTAATTTTTCCTTACTGAAATAAAAAAATTTGTTACTAAATGCTAAAAATTACATCACCATGTATGACAGGGTTTCATTATCCTGGAATTATGTTCACACATGTGCACATTAAAAATGGAAGTTGTATGTAGAAAAAGAATGGGAAAAGGGTTAGGACAAGACTATTTTGATTGCATTTTAACATAAATATTAAAGGGCTTGAAAAATCTTACTTCATTTCATATGATACAGTCAGCCCTTTTGCTTTCTTTCCAATACCTGAAAACGAGGAAGGCATACAGCTGATACAGGTAGAAAATATGTTGTTGTATTTAAAAGAAATTAAAACATTCACTCAATTTTAATTAGCCCAATTATATCTGTAAAAAATCTGGCTCATCCATGTGTGCAATAAGGGTTTTATATTAATGTACATCTGTCAAACAGCACAAGTCTACATTGTAGAATATATTTGCATTTATTTTAGGACTGCTGTAAAAAGAAAATAAAAAGGGAATTATTGAGGCATTCAAACAGTGTGCATCTTGCTTTGTAATGTAATCTGTTTTTCTTTTCCTTAACACCTACACAGCTTATGTTCCTAGCTAGTACAGTTTAAAGAATAAATATGAACGCAGGATATCAACTTCCAAAGAAAAACTTGTAAGAAGCTATTAGCAGATTTAGATTTTGTTATTTCAGAACATGATAGTCAAGCTCAAGTTTTTGCTTCTTGAGACACTTAAACCAGCTGAAAGATTTTTGTTGTTGTTTCTGAAGTTCATACCTAAATGTCCAATGCAGCTGCTGTATCTGTTAATGTAAATTCTTCCCCTGCAGACTTTCATAAAGGAGTGAGGAGCTATTAAAACACATATAGAATAGATGACATTTTGTTCTGGAAACAAAAATGCCTGTTGCACTGACTATATCTATGATGATCCTAAAAATATGCAAACCAAAAAGAATCAAAGAGAGTGGTGGCATGCAAGCTGATAAACCTTTATATTCCAGGGAACTGCTATGTGGGAATATGCTTAATTTGGAAAGAACAGCAAGTTTTTCAAACCATTCCTGTGTTTCACTCTCTTAAAACTGCACAAAATCGCAAAACATTTCTGAGATGCAAAGGGAGATCATGGTCAGCAAAGCAACAAAATCACATCTGTGATTTCACATTCTCAAATGGAACAAAATAGATGAGGATGTGCAGTATGACTAATTCATTGCTCAGTACCAGCCACAAGAAACATGAAGCAATAATTTGAATGCTGTTGAACAGAACTTAACCTTGGGGAACTACGTATCGGGGGACGGGAAGGGGAACAAATGGCCAGGTGATGAACTTCAGTCAAGCATTTCCTAAATAAGGAGAGTATTGTCTGCTTTGCCATTCTGAGAGAACTAGAAGGCAGCGTTCCTGAATTCAATTCCCACAACTTTAGGCTCTCACATAAGTGGGATGCATTTTTCCCAAGTAAATGGAGTGTAGTGAGTACTTATGGTCCTCTTCATTTAACTTTGTTTTGCAACAACTCTGAGCAGTATGCTTATGAATTAAGCACCAGTCTTTCCCCAAATGGGAAATGTGAATTTTAAATGAAGTGACTTATCAGAGATAGTTTATGCAGACAAGTCACACAGTCAGATAATAGCACTGCCAGAAAAAGAATTATATGGGTCTTCTGGGATGCAGGTAGTAGGCATGAGTTTGTACGGGAACAGCAGCTGACTAAAAGTGAACCCAAGGGGGACAGACACCATCCTAACTAGTGAAACACTAGCCTTCAGCCATCATTACTTTCAGGTCCATTACAGTATGGACCTGAAAGACAAGTCAATTTATTCTGCATTTCCAAGTGCTCCAGGATTCCTCCCTGGAAACTTGCTCAGGCACAGTTTCTGAATTTACAGGAACATTTTCTACTATCTCCCACTGAGGACAGATCTCATTTTGAAGGGCAGTAACTTGCTCATAGCTAGGTGTGCTTTTGTCACCTCACAATTGTTTAACATCACAGAGTATCTAAATCATCACTGGGAAGTCTGAGACCAAGAAGTCCATTCCAGAATACACCTGTACAGGAGACAGACTTTCTCAAGGCTGACATGAACATTCACAGTACCTGAGCAATACTTCGTATCTCACTACAGGATTTCTTCTGACATTCCTCTGAATGTACATTCAAAAACCCACACAAACCATATCAAAAGAAAAGTAAGTAACAATGAAATTATCTTAATACTTTAAAATCTCACCAAGTTTCTCTACAAAGAGAATCATGCCTCATGCAGGCTGGTCACACTGCTTTTCAGAAAACACTTAAACTGTACAGTGAGGAAGACAGTATACAAATGCCCAAAATGAAGAGTATGAAATTTGGTAATATTATCTTCAACACCACTGCTTATCTCTTCTAGCTCACATTATGCCTGCTAACATTGCACAATTTACAATCTTTGTAAATGAATATTCCTAATAATTACATAGAAAATACCTGTTTTAAAAGACGCGGTATGTTTTCATATGGAACCGCTGCATTACCTACATATCTATATTTAAATAAATAAAATACAAGGAAAAAAGAATTTTATTTAAAAAAAAAAAAAACCTTAAAAAATTTCACTTGCACATTTAGAACATTATTGTTTTCTCCTGGAAAGAATCAAAGAGAAGGAAGTCTGCTCTGTGTAATAAATCTTTCCTGTCTTCTGCTATTTTACAGTAGATGCTACTCCTTTAAACTTTCTTTGCACCTTGCAGGCAATCCAAGGCCAATAAAACTGCTTTTATGCAACAAGTTCAGTCTTTCTCTAATCAATAAAAAAAAATTTCTTTCTGCAAGCTCTCTCTCAATTCTTCAGTAAATCCAAGTTATGTATGTTTTTTAGAATCCTAATGGTGCTTTGACTGTAGGAGGTTTCTCCATCTAAATTGAAACCAAGGAATAAAGTGTAATAGAGATGGACAAAGCCTGTGCAAACTCTGAAATCATGCTTAAGAAATATTTATGTAAAAAGTACTTCAATAAAAAGAGTCCCCTTGATGAATATAAAAATCTACTAACATACTACAGCTAGGATGTGCATTTGACTAAAACTAAGTTTTAGAATACATAAACTATTAGCAGCTATGTTAGGCTAGAGTGTTAAATTGTTAAAGTTTGCAGTTTTTCTTTTCTGAGGCTGTCCTACAGTTGAAGAAGGTGTTCAAGAAGAAAACCAACAACAAACCAACCAACTGTACACCAGTAGCACAAGGTTATTCAGAGGAAGAACATAACTACCAGGTAGAATCAGACCGTATGCCCAAGAAAGCAAAAACAAACAAGCAACATTTCATCATTCTTAAAATTCATACGACAAAACCAGAGCTGTACGTCGGGGACCCTGTCCTGTCTGTGGCAGCACACAGAGCTTAAAGTACATTGCTGTAGTTAAACATTTTTATCTCTTCCTCACTGTATGATGCTTCTCGGCAACTCCAGTTCAGTGCATTTCACACGCTGCAGAAGACAGGAATGGAGGAGAAAAGATACATCACACAAAAGAAAGTCAGATGGCAGCTGTGCCAACTTAGGGCAAGAAAAAAAAGTGATACAAAAATTTGAGGCAGGGAAATTCACAGGTAAGGAAGAAATGTGGAGAATAAAAGTAGAATATTAACTAAATACAAAGAAGCAATGGTGAGAATAAAGCCATGACTGTGGATGGGTGGAAGAAACGAAGATTTTTTGATCAGAGAGGCCAAAGGTAGAAAACAGCCAAAGGGCAGCTATAGGAATGAAGGAGCAGGTAGGAATGGGTAACAGCAACAACTGAAATACAGGAGGATTTTGCAACATTTATTTGATGAACATGCAAAGCAGGAAATGATGAAATAAAAACTCACACATCTACATTTCTCTAGACCAGTGATGCTCCCCTTGTATAGGCTAGTGCAAAAGAGAGACAGCTTTTCTAGCATTGGAAAGCTATCTCAGGGAACTACAACTGGCCTTCCACTGCTGAAGGACAACAGCATTCGGAGAGGACAACCACTCACAGCAGAGCTCTAACCGGTTACTCCAACAAACTTGCTATTTGCCTTTTTTAACATAGTATAGAGGTGACAAATCTTCTATGCCTACTATCTCACTGCTCAGGTGTGATTCTGGACCCTGCATACTACCTACTGCTGGCTCACAAATTTGTTCTCCTCAATTGATTGCACTCCCCAGTACGACTATTTCATGCAAGTGATAATCCTGTCTCTTGCAAAGACTGTATATTTTGTCTGAGAGATTATTCATTTCTCGTCAGTTCCAGGTAGAGAGCACTTTTATCAGTCACCTTGCACTGGGATAAAAAATATCATCTTGGCAGCTGATCTAGTGAAAGAGTTAGAAGCATCACCTTAAAGGGTCAGCTTACTCTGAAGTTTCATCAGCTACCACAAATAATACAGACCCAGCTAACTAATTCTGCAAGCTTGCGCCTCCATGAAACACATGAAGCAAAAGATACAAATCCTTTGAGAAGGAAAGCAGGAAAGAAAATATTGGCGAATACAAAATTCCTCAGTCCTGGAAAAAGACTTTTATTAATTTTTTTTTATTGCTAGTGATACTTTTCACTGTTCTAGAAACCTTTTATAGGTCCATATAAGGATATAAGTAACACTTCAGAGTAAATTATACCAAGTTCAGCCAGTCAGTGAAGGTACTTGGTAGCTTTGGCAACACAAAATAAAACTATATTGCTTAAGCATACTTCTGTTAGGGCAGGTTTTGTTTAATCTACAGTCCATAATAATGCAGTGAAGGGATGAGACTCATCAGAAGTAACTTAATAAGAAGCAAATTGTAATGGCAGCCAGTGAGAAAAATAAAATACGAGAAAGAAATTCAGGCTTTGCAACTGAAGCTGCAGTTCCATTGATTAACATCTGCTAAAATAAACTGCTGGACTGTAGACTTTCTCATTTATTGTCTTCCCCATATTTTGGTTGCTAGGATATCCTTCTAAAGATATGTGGCAATTACTCATCTGAGAGTTGTAGGCAGGCAAAAGACAGAACAAGCAAAAAATCTTAATTAAAAATGATGATTAACAACCCCGAATGAATTATTTTTGTGCCTTTACTGAAAAGCTCTCAGAAAACCTTTGTACCCATTGACAGCAAAAGTATTATTCTGCCCCATTACCATAACAATTTCCCTGTCCCCTGATTAGACAAGGATGAGTATTTTCAGTAGATACAGTGCCTAGGAAGGCTTAAAGAAACAGAGATGGACTCACATTTTGCACAGATGGGCTCAGAAGCAATGAAAACCTCAGGGCTGTTATTTTAGAGTACTAGCGCACAGACATGCCTACAAATTTATGAAAATGAGTACGAATTCCCCTTTCTGCTCTCCATTCAGTGCCACCCCTACTGTCATTAAACATTACTCCAGCTATCTCTGACCAGTACTCACTAAGCTATCAACATAAGCACCAACCTGCCCCGAAGCAGCACGCTCTCATCCCTGCAACCAGGCAACAAATAAAGGCTTGCAACAGACAGACAAACCAATCCTGCTTGCGCAAACCGACATGTTTGTGCACTAACCCCTGGTCAGCTACACTTACATTAACAGGCATCAGCTGGGCAAAATGGCTGTCAGCTGAGGGCACAGGCTGAAGGCATCTGATGTAATTAAAAATATTGTTTGTTTTAATTGAAATTCCTTTTGCAGGTAAGCTGAACACTTAATGTGCATTTTAGGCACATGGTTTAGTGGTGTACTTGGAGCATTAGGTTTATGGTTGGACTCAATGATTACCTTAAAGGTCTTTTCCAACCAAAATGATTCTATGATTCCACTTCTATGATTCTATGCTCAGGTGGAAGTCAGGGCCATTTAGGCTCTAGGATGTTTATTCCTAGTGATGACAGGACAGGATAGGACAGAACAGCTTCAAATTCCTTGTCAGCTTTGCAGTGTATTTAGGTGGGGAAAAAAAGTAATTTTTACTTGTGAACAGAGCACTGGAAATCACTGAAAAATGAAACCTTACAGAGCTATTACTTCAACAACGCTTTTCCAATAGAACACTCTTTACACTAAAGCCATTGAATGACTTTAGAGAGAACCTTAAGTAACTGAGGAAGCTTCCTGCCCATACGCAACATGCTGTCCCAAACATGAGATGGCTTTCTTAAACCATTTTCTAAGAACCCCTTACAAGTATTTGTGTCCTTGGGTTCAAAGGAAGTTCTACAGTCTCCCACGAGCCATACTGCCATTAAAAATTTTGCTGTGTTCAGCCATCTGAATATTCCAAGGAGATTTTTAGCCTATTACTTCAGGGAAAATTGCCCATGAAAGCTCATTATTTAACACTATAAATTATCGAACAGTATTTCCCTTACACTTTAACAGTTTGCATTTAACTATTGTGTTGGAAAGTCATCAGACTGCTGTGGAACCAATCCTTATCTGAAAGAGTTATCAAAATCATTTTGGAAATTAAAAACTCTAAAATACAGATGCTGAGTCACAGCACAGATGCCCTGAGGTTTTCAGTTAGCAGCTGTAACATTTGGAGAAGAGCAATGTCTTCACTGCCCAAAACCACGCAACATCAGCCATTTGCTGGGCGCTCTTTTCCTGTATCTGAACAAAAAAGTGTTTTCACGAACTCATTTGAAAATGACTTCTATTTGACCGGAAGCATAGCAATGCATTCACAAAAGAAAAACTGTAAGTTTTCATGCATGAGATCCAGACATACAGAAACATCTGCATTTCCATTCAGCCACTGAACATATGTATGTGCACATATACGCATATGTGTGCATATGTGCTTGCACACCAGGGTGCCACAAGAAGTGAAAAAGGCTCACTGTTCTCTCCACAGGTTATAATATTATTGCTTTGGCTGAGAATAGAAGTAAGATCTGCAAGGAAATTTTTATTAGAACAGGTAATGTGGTTGTGATGAAAAAAAAAAAAAAGAGACATATACAAGCTTCTCTTTACTTTTGGAATAGGAACAGTAACCTTCAAGCAAAACATGGTTAAGACAAATTGTTCACATTCAACCATGTTGTTTAAAGAATTCAGAAAAAGACATCTTCAGTATTCACAGAAGGGATTAAACCAAAATGATCAGGAATTTATTCCAGCAGGACAGGGGGAAGAGGCAGGAAATCATTGTCTCTGGAATACAAGGAATTAATGGAAATTGAAATTATAATGTGCAACAAAACCTCTGTTGAGTACCTGATTTTACTGTCTGATAGATGTGAATTATTGTCCTAATGCAGTCTCTTGAAGGTATTTTGTAGACCATCTCTAAGGAATTGTAAGAGGCTGGAAATGGAGTCACTGTGTTGGGAAAAATATGATTTTCATATTTTTTCACCAATTGTCTGTGTTTCCATTTTAATGTGCAGGGATTCTTCTCACCCACAGTTTCCCTGAGGACATTTGGTGCACTGGATGAAATATGTTGCAGTCTGAGATAGAGAGAGAGAGAAGCCATGAATTTTGACAGTGGTGTTGCGAAAACTATTTCTTACAGTCCTGGTGGAAATAGAATTGCAAAATTTACGCTTGTTGCTCTGTACAAACTGGCTTCTCTTGGTATACAGTGGTCCTCTGCAAATTTGCTTGTAACAATGAGTTTAGCAAGCCTATAATGCATTTGAAAGCTATGAAGAGAAATTCTGGGAAAATATCATTCAAGGTATGGTGCTTCTTGCATAGACTGTCCTGGAAGAGTTTTCTTGGGCAAATACCCTTTTTGTCATGAAGCTGGTAACACGAATTTCGACACAGTGAATGTGGCGGAGTCTGGCAGTGAGGCTACATATCAACACACCTACATTCTCAAAACAGCAGCCACCCCAACTACAGTAAGAGGCTATGCTTTTGGTTCAGTGGTATGTTGCAATTTTCTCCCCACTCACTCCACATTAATTTTTCCACAGGAAACTTGGATTTTTTATCACATTTTTGATGTCCTTATCGCCCTTAGACCCTCCCATGAATACTGACCATCTGTTTTCCTGAATTCTCTAAATGTGAATCAACAACCCGTGGGACCCTTGAGAAGATCAAATATATTAATCTATGGATTTCGTATAACTAGTTGAACTGCAATGTTTCCATGTTCACAGAGTCACAGAAGGTTAATTTGGGACCCTTGATAACTGAAGATTCACATGAAAATAATCCAAAATAGCACTGACTGCTGGATTCTCACTGCATTCAGACAGATCTTAATGACAGTAATGATACTTTCCAGACCAAGACCTCAGTCCTACTGTCATCCATGGGTCACATGGGTGTGAATAATTACGCATTGAACAATTCAGTGGGAGACTTCCAAAGAGAGGATGGTGCACATATTTGCAGGATTAGCCTCCCCTTCAGAGAGAACAATGAACTTAAGTGACTTCAAGACAAAGGATGGAGACAGATAATAGCAGAAAATATTGTCCACCATCACCCCCATCAATAGAGGAGCAGCAGGAAAGGAAGCTGAAAGGCCTGTAGGGACTTCAAAGACTCATACAGGAATCTTCTTCACAGGAAATTACTTCATAGGCAGAAGAGCTTGAGTAAACACAACTAAGACTTGAACTTCTACTGAAAACTTAAACAAGTAATTTATGCCTTATTGAGTGTAGCTTGGGAGTAGCAATGAAGAAGTAACTTAAACACACATTTTACCACAATACTCTTGTTCAGTCTATAAACCCCTTTTTACAGAGAAATCAAGAAACCCATACCAGTTTACAAGACTGAAATTTGAATTTACTTTTGAACATGGTGATGATATTAGAAATCTCACCACTGATTTTAAAATGGAGCTGGCCTTTAGAAATAGGATACGGTTGTATACCCCATACTGTTCATTAGAAAAAAAAAAGACCCAACCCTACTTTATACAGTGTTACACTGATGTGAGAAATGATGTAAGAAAACAGTGACACTGAATAACAGTGAAATGATATATATTGCTTGTTATATCTACACATTATAATGTGTTTTATAACAATTTGTTAGTGCAGCATCTGTTCCAAATTTACTAAAACAATTTGAACATGCTTTTCAACGAGCTAAACAACCGAGCTCCACCTATTAATTATGGAATATATATCAATGAATAATTTATAAATGGTACCTTTATTCAAAGTGCTGCCAGTTAACTGAGCAGACACTGTATTCATAAGTGTATCAGTCACCTCTAAACTTTCAAGCTTTATCAAGATTTTAAATACTGAGGCAGGGAAACTGAATGAAAAGTTTTTAGCATAACAGCTTCACACTGACTTTCATATTCTATGGCATCATTGACAGTTTCTTCAGATGAAGTAATTCTGAACCCTTTAATGTAAAAAAATATATATTTCCATTTTACACCCCACAGCTTTTTAGAGGCAATCATAACTGCATACTGTAAATACAGTAAAATAAAAATAGGGATTGTGTACCTCTACAAAAGAAGTGAGGCTAACTTAATAATTCTGTTCCAAAAAAAAGACTACATCTTGTAGTTTTGTATTTCTACAGATATATTTTTCTGCAACAAAGGTAGAAATTTTTACTTTTTTTTTCCAGGGCCATGCCCCCTCCTACTGTTCCAACTGCATAACAAACGGGCACTCTTCTGTCTTCCAGTCGCACTCATGACAGTGAGATGTTTTCTTCAAAACCAGTGTAGAAACATTTGTACAGAAACTCAAAAATGCAGAAAACCTCTCTTTTCTACTTTTATTTCAATTACAAAGGTGAATAATTGCAATCAGCGACATTAATTCAAGACTAAAACTGCAACTGTAAATCACAAAGGGTCACATTTAATGGTGACATAAACAGAAGTCAAAATTATCTGCATACTTTTTTAATGTAAATTGGTGTTATTTGCATGTCCAGAAAGAAGGAAGAACAGTAGCAAACAAAAAAAGGCAATCAACTGTCTCGCCTTAAAGCTTTATGTCAGCTTCCTTTCCCTTCAACAAAAAAGTCCTCTGGCCTCTCAGCATGGAAACTGAGCTAACACAGACTTTCTGATGTGTAAGATGCAACCATGATATTTACCTAATTGAAAAACATGCTTGATAGTGCATCAGTAAATTTTGAAAAGATTGGGCTATAACAAAGTGATATTCACACAGTCCTTGAGTTTAGCCCTCAACATTTTAAATTTTTTTTATTGGCAACATCAGTTTGGCAACATTGCAAATTTAATATTTATCTTCCAAATTTCATAATCAGTTCATTTAGCTTAATGTGGCACTCCTGTTACTACAAAATATTCACCAAACGTGCAGTTCAGTAACATTAATTTTGAAAGTGTTGCAATTTCTTCAGCTTCTCCAGCATACATTAATGTACTGTCATGTTTTTACTCCTGTACAATGTGCAAGGCTGTATTTTTTTTAGACATGAATCCATCATGTATATGTTTATTTGTGAGTATGTGTTTAGGAATACACACACCAATAAAAATAAATATTCATATCCAACATGAAAAGAAACATTTGTATTATGCACGAACTTGGTGAAAGTCAGTGGTTAGGCCTAGGATAAGGGGAATGTAACTCCAGTGTGTATTATTGTTCCCACAGTATGGAACAGTTGTTTGAGACACAAACAAAAAGACACAAAAACAAAAGTACCCAAAGGAACAACAAATTCTTGAGAATGTAGAGAGCCAAAAGAGAAGATCCATCTACTTCATCTAGTAATACTTCAATAAAACATTCTAAAAGAAAGATATACATGAAAAGTCAGTGAACATGTAGACTGGCAATTGAAACAAGGTAGTTACCCTTGTTACCAAGGGAATCTCCATCTATTTGCACTCAAAGACAGAATCACAGAATCATAAGGGTTCTAAGGGACCTCTGGAGATCATCTAGTCCAAATCCCCTGCCAGGTAGGGCCACTTAGAGCAGGTTACACAGGAACATGTCTAGGTGGGTTTAGAACATCTACAGAGAGGGATACTCCAAACCCCTCTGGGCAGCCTCTTCCACATGCTCTGCCACATAAAGAAGTTCTTCCTCATACTGACGTGAAACTTCCTGTGTTTTAGTTTATAGCCATTGCTCCTCGTCCTGTCACTGGGTATCACTAAAGAGTCTGGCACCCACCTTTGAGATATTTATATTCATTAGTGAAATCACCTCTCTAACCTCAGCAATCACTCCTCATAAGAGAGAGATGCTCCAGTCCCCTGATCATCCTTATGGCCCTCTGCTGGACCCCCTCCAGTAGCTCCTTGTCTTTCTTGTCCTGAGGAGCATAGAACTGGACTTTTCTTTGAAAAACAAGGCAAAATTGTAAGAAACTATTAGGAAGCACTTTAATATTTTTAAGTATGTGATAAAAGGAACATCTCTAATTTTATGTCTCATAATCTTATAACATCACCCAAACTTCTTCAGTTGAATTTCCTGTAGTGCTTACAAACCACAGAAGTAGTATTTTCATGGAGACTTTAACTGCATGTGTAGCATTCATGACATGCAACAATTTTAAGCAGCCACTGGGGTTTTGTCTAACAAAGAATGATAACTTATAGGTAAGCTTACCACTGAATGTTCCCACCAGCGGAGCACAGTACTGTATTATAGGGGATATGCTACCTGTTGACTAAAAATCTTTTCCTGATGGCTGCTTTGTAACTTGGAATTTTAAATTAATTTCAATAATTTTTAATATAGACACCATCTGAGGAAACCATTTGAGAAAATGGCTTTAAAATCTTTCTTCTGATTCATTTGTACTTTAAATAGCTTAAATTAACAGATGCTGGGACAAGCATTTTTCCCTTAGATCTTTAGTCATGCAACAGAGGCAAGCCAAATAAGTGAACTAGACTGAACTGCTACCAAACTAAAGTTAGTAACAGGCTGGAGGCTAAAATCATGTCTTCCGTCCCTATCAGCACACATCTGACATATGTGCTAAACTGATGGCATATGAAAACAAAAAAAATCACATTTTCATTCTTAAAATCCATTTACCAAACAAACTAGGTATTCAGTTCACATTAGTAAAATCCTTACTAGCAGAAGTAAGGCTACATGTAGTTCACGCAGAAGAAGGTAAGAGATCTTGAAGGAGATACCCTCAGGCAATAGGCTGAGCTTCCAGGGTGGATGCAGGATGCAATGGGCAGAGAATAGCACTATTTTAAAGAAAGACCAGATGCATACCAGCAGAAGATACAATAAAAAATACCCTTGGTGGGAGGAATCTGTAAAGACACAAACAGCGATGGAGATTCAAGATATCTTTGTACTTTTTCATTTTTTTTTTCATCTCTAAAGGGTCTGAGTACATTACCAAAGGGTTAACTATCTGCTAACACTTCTAATATGACTAAACTGCTAACAGCACCAGGACAATCCTTTTTGCAGGTATCCTGCTTCTTATCTTGTCCATTCCTCTCCTCATTTTAATTCTTCTTTTTTTTTTTCCTCCCTACCTTGTTCATTCAGCTCTATCACACAGAGAGCAACAATATGGAAAGCTGTAAGTCACTCTCATCAATTTCTGTCCTCACAACCTATTTGTACTCCTTCGGACATCTTTACTACCTCAAACTGCAGAAGTGGATAAAATGAATAAAAAGTAGGGAATTGGCAAAAAAGATTAATACCTCCCCCACACCCCATTTTTATTTATGAAAATACTTCAGTAACTTTTTTCACTGGGATACATCAAAAGTGCCTCCTTGCAATTTCCAGTCATTGAAGGATTACGACAGTGTGATGCAGATGATGCTTAACATGATGCTGAGTAAAAAAAAAAAACAAAACCCCAAAAAAACAAACAACCAAAAAAACCCACCAAACAAACAAAAAAACCAAACAACCAAAAATGTGGAAAAAAAAAAAAAGACATTTCTAGTTCTGACAGGTGGTGCATTTTTTTTTTTCCATTCTAGCATTATTTTTTCTAAGAAATACACAGGTTTTATTTGATTTTATCTAAAGGGAAGAAAAAAAAAGGAAAGTAATTAGCTTTTGCTTTCATGATTGATGTATTTTGTACAGCTCCCCAGACCTCTCCTGGGTTGTTTGTTTGCTCTTAGTCAGTAAGGACAATGACATCCTGAAGTTATCATTTCTCATGCATTTCACTGAATGTCATTCTTAGGTATAAGGGAAATTAAGTGATTAAACAGGAAGACTACTGAGCTGTCACTGGAAAATTAATATTTTCAAATTAACTTCAGACAAAGGATGCATATAATCTAAATTATATTGACGAAAACAAGCAGTTTCTCCATGATAAATATGTAAATCAGGCCATTGATCTATCAGTTATTATTACAGTCTAATGTCTCAGAAAAACTTGCTGTGATTCCAAGCAACACCCATGCAATGATGAATACGTATGGCATGAGATCAAGATGGTAATGCATAACTGAGTACTTAGAATGCTTAAAAAAATCCCCTTTTATCAAGTAATTTTTAATATAAACAGGTTCTAAATGCAGGAGCTTTATCTGTCACTGTTAATTAAACCTGCACTTTGTCAACATACAATGATCCATTTATTATAGTAAAAGCCACTACATTTCAAACCACTCACAAATTGCAAACCATAATTGCTAGGATTATTTTATTTCCAAGTGCAGGCAGCAAAGCTACCTCAAGATTCAACAATGGCGAGATAATTTTGGAGTGTAACTGTAGCTCTATCTCACAGTCCATTGGCTTTAGTATTGGCAGCAGACAAGCTGTAATTTTTCATTTCCTAATTAGATTTAGCCATTAATTTAACCATATTGGTGGGATAGGGCAAACCTATCTGCTTGGTCCTCTTTTTTTCTTCACTCTTTTTACTAAATACTGGATGATAAATGGAATAAATGAGAGAAAAAACATGAGGATCTGAATATAGAAAAAGACCTAGGAACTTCCATGCTGGTCATGTAACTACCGAACTTTTAAGCACATAACTTCCAAACTGCAACCCATGGCATTTTAAAGAGCTGGTAGCACATGTGGGGAAATTAGGTGTTCCGGTACGGTTTCACAATACTTAGCTCATTCAAATAGCTAATGGGGAATGCTGAAGCAGTGAGTGCCACAAATCCCACTTCCTTGTAAGGCTCAGGTGCCTTGCTCTGGGCTGCCAGCATCACAGGAATTCAGGGTACCAACATCCCCTGTGATTTTAGGAGACAGCAGATAGGCTCTGGGCACCGAGCTGAAACCATGCAAGAAGCTGATACTGATGCTGTCTCTACTCCTCTGTTAGTTGCTGCCATCCACACAGCAAAGCCCCATTGTTGGGTTGGGTGAAAGTTTGAAGACGAGTTCAGTAATAAGTCAAACAGGTAAGTTTAAAACACCTTTGATGCTGGTTTGATGCAGCTAATGTGGCTGACTCTGCAAGAGTGTCTGCTGTGGATGCAGTAATCACTTAGAAGGAAAAGGTAACAACACAAAAAGGCAGCATAGTGGTTACCTCTTAAATTGCTACAGCCAGTCCCAAAATAATCCTCTATTACTGCGTTTATGCACCTAGACCATACTTTTTTTAAAAAGTGAGTGAGGGTCATTTCTATTAAAAAAAAAAAAAAAAGATAATGGAAAGAAGCAATACGAGTCCCTCTCCTTTCATACACTATTGAGAAAAAGAGGTAAATGTTCCACATCATCTCAGCATGAAAGGGTTCAAACTCTAATCATTTACCCATTTCTGTAATGCTCCAACCATCTGCTCTCAGCCAGAAGCACTCTCTACACTCCACGACTGCGTGGAAAACATCTCTATGTTAAAATTAACCAGAGCCAAAGATACGCAGAATAATCTGTAATATGGGGGTTAAAGTACCTATTTACAGCAAGCGAGAAAGAAGCAGTTACATGCTGATCCCTCTTCTGGGGACTGCTCGTTATTTTTACATGGAGGATTTTGCCCAACGGCAAACCACACTTGGATTAATAACTGGACTGAGAGTTCTGCTGACCCAGGCTACTGCCTCAGTGACTGCACTACAGACATACTGTGTCTGTTCATTCCAAGAACCAGGAGGGCGTTTTTACAGAATGACACAGATCTAACTAGAATAGACAACACCCTCCGTACTGAACAGCTAGGGCATTTTCCTAATGGAAAATGAAAGGTAGGAATTTCATCTCTCTAAGGCCACAAAGAGCCAAGAGTTTCAGTCTTGCAAGCCTGGATGAGTGCTCTATCTACTGAAATACTGTATAAATTTCAGAAGTCCCGATTCCCCAATTATATTCTATGCAGGTATCACATCAACCATGCTCTACCTGAAGAGGGCTGCTAAGGAGATGTAGACAAAACATCACCTTCCTTGAAGATTCCAAAGAGCCTTGGGTTTGAGACGAATCTGTGTTATGGAGGAAGCTGGACTTCAGGAACATAGGGAAACACTGGAAAAAAATATGAATCTGTTTGCACTGGGCAAAGGATTTTTAAGTCCATTCCTATGCACCTAGAGTCCTGCATTTCACAGTCTCTGCTTCAGATTATTGAACCCAGTATTTTTTAACGAACAGCTGTAGCTGTGATGTTTTAATGCTCCCCATCTTCACAGGAAAGTGGTAACAATGGAAGTATTTGTAAATAGATGTCAATATCTGAGTTACAGTGCAGCCATTAAAATAGGGAGAATTTTTTCTCATGTCTAGTGACTGAACAACCCCTTTTGGAGCTGTTTCTTAAATAACTCCCACAGCTATTTGTAGTGTTCTGTCTTTAGGATGAAAATAAATCTAAATAAAAATTTACCCAAGAATTGGCAAGCAGAGTTTCTGGGTCTATGTCAGGACCTACTAACAGAGGGCAACCAAGTAAAAATTATTTATGAATTTGCCCTGGTAGAAGAAAAAAGAAAATATTAAGTATTTTCCCATGTTGTTTTAGAACTATCCTAACAAGAGGACACTGACAGGGCAGGGTGCGCACATTGCGGCACTAACAGAAACCCTTGGAAATACACAGGGAACATGTCTGGAAACATAAAATGCAGACCTGAACAAAAGATACATAATCTTGCATTCTGTGCAGAGAAATGCATCTCACTGTGACTTCTTGGTCATATAGTAATTTTTCCCTACTGTACATACGGGACAAGAATCTCATTCTAAAATCATTCTGAAGCCATAAGCAACAGGTTTGTCAAATGTCCCTTATAGAGTCCCTTGGTTGCATACAGAACCATAGTTTATATTAATTCTGAGACTTTCTAAACTGAAAAACATGAGAGGGGTTTCTCTAGAGATGTCATCACAGAGTGAATGACCCTCGCTGCAGATAAGCAAATCTTCTATGTGAGCAAGTACCAGAGGGCTAATTAATCCTTAAGCATAACCATAACTCACTCAACCAAAAAAAGCAAGGTCAAACACTGAGCTTGTAAATCACGGGAAATCGTATATGATTATGTAGTACACTGTCATTGCCTTGAGGCTTTACATTTTCTGATAGCAAAGGCACAGGTGAGGTGTCCTACAAGTCATTAAATCATGTCCAACAGAAGAAGTTATATTACTAAATCTGCATATTGCAAAACCAAATTTTTTAGTTTGTCAATTATAGACATTTTTCCATCAAAAGTTAGAGCTATTACATCTATTATTGTCACAAGAAAGGAAAAAAGAATATAAAGGAAAAAGGAGGAAAAATAACAATACATTGTTAATACTTTTTTAAAATGAAACATCATCACTACCACTACCTGTAGTCTGAATCTGAATTGGTAAAACCGTAAGACTACCAACAAGATCTGATACAGGTACAACAATAAAACCTAATTATTTCTCACAAAGCTGGCCATTCAATTTAAAATAGAGGAAAGCTAAGAGCAATAAAGCCTATGCCATTAACAATTAGTCTTCTGCACACATGATTAGACTTACAGAGATAAAAAAGCCTCTGAATTTAATGATGAACCCTGTATTTCTGGCTGGGCTCAATATTCTCTACTAATTATGGTGGAAGACCTTGTGGTACTTAAAGTATTTAGATTACAAAATATGACACTGCCTCCATAGATTCACTATTAGCACTTCCCATTTACTATCAGGCGCTAAACTACACTGTGAATAAGTACTGGCATTTAGAGTCATTTATTTTGTTTAATTTTTAAAAAAAGTAATTCTGAAGAGCTTGAGGCCAGTATTTCATGACCTGTTTGCTATTTAGAAACTTTTAAATATGAGCTATATATATCCACTATACTGAATTAGACTTCAGCAGAACACGACACCAAACGAACTCAGGGCAAGAGAACAAGTAGTATTACTCTTGATATACAAGATCAGAAAACAGAAAAAAAAAAATCTTTTAGAAAATAACATTCTAACGGCTACAAAAATGTTAAATATTGCCTTTATACAGGGTACATGGAACTGGCCACAGCAAAGTTATTTACTAAACCTGCTATGGATACATATCTTCTGTTCTATTATTTGGTTTGAAATCATTTGGTTTTCTTCCTTTTAGTCGCAGAAGTCATGCAACTCAAGTCCTTTCTCTTAAAACAAAACAAAAAACCCTCCATAACTGAATTCCTAAGCTAATGAGAACTACAGGAGAGGAAAAAGTTTAGCCTGTCAGAAGAGGTATTTTTAATATCTAATCTACAATAATAAAAATGTTTAAGGCACAAGCACTGTGCCTGAAGAGTTTTCAATAAAATCAGTCATATCTATTCTACAGATTATTATGCAGTTGCTAATACAGATTTGTTTCCTGGCATAAAAATTATATCCCTATACTGTTTTCTGTGTCTGGTACTTCAAGTCTCTTGAGAAGTATGCAAACACCTACTTAGAACAATGATGCTCAATGTATGCATATACTACACACAGATATACACGATGTCTATGTAGCCCCATAAACTCTCTCTTTGTGTCTTTCCTGTTAAAGCTATTCAGAAATCTGTCATTTGTGGATGGCTGGATCTGGTTTCTAATTTGCAAAAGCTGATAATTTTGCTCACAACTAACAGATCGTTTCACAGAATGTTGCGTGGGAGAGAAAACATGCACAGCACTGTTAAAATGGCACATACGAGGGCAGAATTATTTTTACCAACTTCACAAAATTTGATGCTCTCCAACTGCAAGGAAAACCAGAGACATGATCAATTTAATCAAAATGAATCACTGTGTTTTGGGAATATATGCTGCTCTGTACTCCCCATACAAAATTGTAGACCCAAAGAAACAGATTTTGCTAATTCCAATTGGAAAAAACAACAAAGACATTTCAATGACTAGATAAATTACAGTGGCTCCTTGATATTATACATTAAGATGTAAAGTTAGTCATGTCTGAATGATGAATTTGATTGACCCATCAGTGATTCAAGTATAAAAAGCTGTGCTGTTCCATGAAGCATCTGGTACTGACCACAACAAGAGATGGTAAGTTCTCTTCTACGGGTCTTTTGGGCTTGCTCCTGAAGCACCATGGACGCATCACTGATAATCTGTCTATAAATATAATTGGAATAAATACTTGGAATTAGGTACTACCAGCATAATGTGCATATGCTGATATGCCCAATATGCATAAACAATAATATCTCTGTATTTTCCGAGAACATGATCTATTCAGCTGCTTTGAAGTTCATTCAAGGTTGCAATCTACTTTTTATTTCCACTGAGATAAGTACTGAAGTTTCTACTTTGTCCCAGAAATGCAATTAAAACCTAAATATTACTGCAGCATATTCAGCCAGTAGAGTATTTCAGTCTGTAGGTTTTACTGAATTTCAAATGACAGGAACACAATAAGAAGTACTGTAACCTATATCAAAGAACTGAATTAATAGGTAATAGTAGGTAGCCTGAACAGATGCAGACAGAACCTCGAAAACAGGATTCTCATCACCAAACTCAACAGCCCAGCAAGACTGGCAGGTCAAATCCTGGTGCAAACGCAGGATTACTAGGGACAATTTCCTGCCAATGCACTCCGGCAAATGAAGACGGGAACTATAACAATATTCCAATCTGACTTTCAAGGACGGAATTCTAGAACCTTGCCAATGGTCATTGCTGATTTCTACCAATGCAAGGCAGAAATCTCCAATACATTAATTAAACTCGAGTTTTTAATTACTAAACTAGATCTGCTGTTGCCTGAATGCTTTACTGCAATTTTCTTCCGAACAGGTGTCAGCATAAAGCCCAAATGACATTCTCTGGGCATTACTTCAAACATTTATATTATTATAGGGATTAATTTCAGCATGCTATGGATCAAAATGCATCAAATAAAGTGTAAAACATCTTCATCCCCTGCTTTTCACTGCCTTTCCCAATAGTATTGATCAAATGCTAGTAGGTGCAAGTTTGCCTGGCTTAAGAAAAACAGCAATACTTCCATGTCTGTCATCTGAATGGTATCAGGGAAAACACACTCTTCACATAAATGCCGCCTTCTGATGCAGAACCCTTTGACTTGCAGACCTTAGTGCAGACTGCCATATTATCTGCTCTATATTTTCTTAAACATTTACATGACAACATGAGACAAACGGATTCTAATTCTGATGATATGAATCATTATTCGTTGCCAGCAGCGCATCTACTCAGCTCACATTCTTAAAGGTGCATTAAACAAAATTTATGCTTTGTTACTGTACAGGCAAATGGCAGTCCTAGTTTATTGGTGGTAATTCACTACCTTTGTCTACTTACAAAACAGAAGTACCTCACAAAAGAACCTAATGATTTAAAATTGGCAGAAGTAAAAGAAGAATCAAGTAAAAAATTTTTATTGTTGGAGGACATGAATGACAAATAATCTTCAATTCATTTCCTAGATTTCTTCCTCTTTCCTCTGGATGTTTTTAAATACTTTTCCACAGCAACTATGTCTTTCATTGTTCCTTTTATTATACAGGAAATTCTTTATCACTATATAAAGTAAAATCAGCTTTAACAAAAGTTTTCCATTGATCATCTAGCATGCACTTGGGAATTTGGTTTGCAAGACAAGCATGTGATTGCTTGATTATAACTGTGAATTAAAACCTGGGCACATACATCACCCATTTCTATTCTGTGTAAATATTATCCAGTAAAACACTAATTGAAAATACGAATACATACATTTTCCAAGATGAGTCAAAATCATAATGAGTCATGATCAGCTACAAGAAACTCCTTGACTCAACTCACATACATTTGTCCACACCCTTCAGAGCAACGAACCTCAAGGGAGACAGCCCCAGAGAACTAATGATCACTGATTTACACCAAGTGCATCAAAACACCTTAAATAAAATCAGTAAGAAAATGTCTTAATTTTCAACCTTCTCAGCACCTTCCAAAGCTTCTGGTGTCCAAATTGTTTTCAGTCAGTTCAGCACATCTCTAGTGTATAATTTGTTTTATTCAGTGGAATTTCCTGTCATGTCTTGTCACATCAGTCCTAGAATGGCTCACTGCCTTAAAGAGATACAGAACAGTCTATAGTAAGGGGGAAATGTCAGAGAACACCACAGTCACAGCTCACTCAATGTGAAAGAAAGCATTTGTATGGAAAAACTACCTCTGAACTCCACAAAAATGCAAACGTCAAGAGATGGAGAGATTACTGTTTATCTAAATGAAAAATGAAATGTAGAGCAAGAGTTCTTTATATCAAAATAGAAAGCAAAAGGTGTTGATGTATATCTCATTTGGGAGAAATGGAGAAACATGCAGTGTAATTTCTCAGACTCATATTTAATGCAGGTATCATGCGGAGATTTGATCTTGCTTTTGGCTCACTGTGAGTGCAAAAGGTAAATTCCTAGTCAATTTGCATACTGTCGTCTGCATTCCACCCTAACCTGCTTCTTCTGGGGTAGAGCGCATTTTAGGCTCATACCATGTTCAATTTGTTGAACAATTTAACAATAAACTAGTGAAATATTTTCTATTTCCTCAAAAATTATACCATCATATTCTAGAAGAGAAAAAATCAGTCTTCAGTCTGCAACAGCAACACAGCCTAATAACTTGAGTTTATCTAGGTTAGAAACAGCAGCTTATACCACAGGATTGATTGGCTGAAGGTCTGTGGTCAGAAAATCAAATTGGATTATGATGTTTCCTTCTGATCCTTTACAATACGAATCTGTGATTCAGTCCTCAGCTATGGTTCACACATGATGTCCAGCTGAAAACCATTTGTATTTTTATTGTCTCTGCTGCTCTATGTCTTCCCTTCTTGTTGGCAAAGCTCCTCTAGCAGCACTGTAATTTCATCAAGGAAATGTGAAGCAGTTTTTCAGAAATACCTGTGAAGAACCTATGAAATGCTGCAAATTCATGCTCAGTTCAGTAAGAGAGCATTAAATCTGTAATTTAGTGATACAAAATCTGATTAAATGTATGACTTCAGAAACAGGCAGCTAGTTTCTGATAAACCTGACAATAAACTTCAGCTATTATTTTGGGATGAGAAAAAAAGCATTACCCCTATGGTACTCTGCATCCACACAGCACGGTGGAAGAGGATACAATACAGAAAAAGAAAAAATATTACAAGCTTGGGAGTTCACACAGCAGATAAGAGAGAAACCAAACATTCAGATAAAGGACGAGTGGGCACAGTCTGCAAGTCTGCACTGCAGGGTCCTCCTCCATTCTGGGAAGACCTGGATGCAATCGTACACAAATAAAATAGAAATAAGTTTACAGGAAGCCAGGTGAGGCTAAAGTCAAGAGAATGAATAAAGTAATGAATAAAGAGGGGTTTATGTCACTGTGAGAGACATTAAGAACGCAGAAGAAGAAAGTGAGGCATGGTCAGATGCCAGAGAGGTTGTAAAGCAAAACACAGATGTGATTTGGCAAGTCTGACTGCAGAAAAGAAGAGAAAGATTTGAGCACAACCTGTGACTGAAAACTGTGATAAACATGCTAGAAAGTGCTGACCTCAGTGGTATGTCAGATTCTTCCATTAGCTGAAATACACCACTGGCATTAAAGAAGTCCTAGTTTTCCCAATTAGAAGTCCAAGGCTGTAAAAATTGCTTGTTAAGAAAATGTAGGGAAATTTTGTGATGTGGTAAAGGATAACCAGTTCAGTCGCATAAAATCTTATGTTTAAAAACATTCACAAATGTTCTGCCAAACCAGAAGATACAACACCCTGGGATTCTCATGCAGGATTCAGTTTCAAAACAGTTGTGCAGCTGGCCTAGGTTTTGTCAGGATCTATCTCACAAGGCACCAGTTAACCTCCTGTGGGCATACACATTGCCAAATGAAACATACACCATATCACTCACAACATGACAAGATCATTTGGCACTTTTCATGGGAGATCAAGAGGAAGGAAAAAAACCACAACAAAATAAAGCTCCTTGCCTCCACCCCAGGCATCTGAACACGGCTGTTCTTGGACACTGTCCCAAAGAAGGGCATATACCAAGGGAGCTCTGAGCTCTGTGAGTGAGATGCAGAACGG
Source organism: Psilopsiagon aurifrons (assembly GCA_025447955.1). Taxonomy (NCBI): domain Eukaryota; kingdom Metazoa; phylum Chordata; class Aves; order Psittaciformes; family Psittacidae; genus Psilopsiagon; species Psilopsiagon aurifrons. The sequence continues at coordinate 24,032 of JAOEHY010014626.1, forward strand.
CAGACTTATCCCAGATTTACATTTTTTTAATTCCTGCTCTAAAGAAAGGTCATGCAGAAATTCCACTGGGCACCATAAGAAGAGAGGGAGTGGGAGAGAAGTCAGCACCTGTTTCCATTAAGGAACAGGAGCATTTTCTTGGTGGCATCTCCAGGTTAAAAAGCATCTAGTTAGAGACTGCTTTTGAACTCAGACAGCAGCACAGAAAAATGCAAGCTTCCCCAGCTGGGACAGCTTGTTCATTCCATTTTGCTAAGATAATTAGCTTTCAACTACTCTCACTGTAAAAAAAAAAAAAAAAAAATCATATTCTCAGCTTAATTTTCATGAAGTGTCAGCAGCGCATGCCTGTCAGGTTCACTAGACCTGGAAATATGCTATGCTTGCATATTAGAAAATACTGAGTGAGTGTGTCAACACAGTTTACTAATTTAGTCATTTCTGTCCTCTGCATCTCTACAGAGGTCTCTTAGCTGCCTGCTATTATTAGGAACTGCCAAGTGTGTCTCATTTTGTCTATATCTAGTGTCACACTTACAGCAACTTATTTTAATTGATTTTCGATCAGAAAGATTACCAGAGATCTCACACATCATCTTTTATTATGTGCATACTTTAAGCTACTGGACTACCATGCTCAAATAGAAAGATGACCCTTCAGATGCTCTAATAATGATGGCTGACATGTTTGTTAAACCTGCTGCCACTGAACTGCATGATATACTAGTCAAATGGCAACACAGTTTGATAAGAAACATGAATTCTTCATCATTATGTATCATTTTATAGACTCTTCGCATTTCATCCCAAACGTACCTTCAGAAGATAAGGAAAAAAAATAATCTTTCTATACAATACTGGGGTGTTCAACCTAATGAGAAAAGGCTTTCTTGGTAACATTGTTTATATATTGCTTCATTATTCATTTTTTCATAGGTACCTTATTAATATTGGAAAACAGGCAGAGAGACTATAAAAAAGCTTCTTAACAATAGCATTTCATTTTTCTGTGCTTATTTCTTTAAAACACTGAATCAATTAGAGAATACTGTTCACCAAAAAGGACTAGCAACAAATCATTTTTATATTTAAAATTTCACCTCTTCTCTTTGCTTGAGGAATGCAATGCTCAAAATATTTAGTGCGAAATAAGATGACCTATTATTCAGAGTTATTACTTTCTGAGATCTACTCTTCATTGCACATCATATGACCAACAGGACAGCCTCAGGAAACTGCATTAAGAAAATGAAGAATTGCAGTATAATATGGGTATCTGAGGAGTATGTTCCTTACACATAGGTCTTTAAAGTCTAGCATCTACAGAGAACTAATGGTCTGTGAGTACATTAGTGCCATGAGCATCTTTTACATCATATTACTCCAGGGACACCTTAGACCTACTAACTTCAGCACATGAAAGATGTATTAAATGTGTTCTGACCATTGACTGTCAGGTTTATACTTGTCAAAACTGCTTTAGACGCCAAGAAACTACAGACAGTGTTTTGATCCTGATGATGCTCATGAAAAAATTTCCTTTACTTAATTTTCTTGTCTTTGAGAAACATGACTCATGTCAAGAGCATCCACAGTCATCACTGAGAGAAGGAAAAGTACTTTTTGTCTTTTATGCGTTACTGATTATTCAACATTTTTTTTTCAAAATTGGGATAAACCACTTTGCTCTCAGTGAATTGACTACAACATACAAAGTACTTTATCACATGGGGTTTTGTGCACTGTGCTCTATTTTCCAATGTGTAGTAGCCAGTGAAGAACTACTGAGATTTTCCATTAAATTTTCTGGTAAAAATAATTTCCTAGTATATATATTGTATCTTCTGCTTCTGAACTATCCCCTTCTCAGCTAGTGGGAAAGTAAATGGCAACGCATGACTGGGAGAACAAAATTAGAGGCTATGAGGAGTGAAGAAAGGGAGAGAAAGAAAACAGGTAGCACATTGTCAGGAGAGAAAGAATAATGTCAGGTTTCATTTATTTGGAACAAGCAACAGGAAGCAATGCACGTGCATGCAGCGGAAAAGTTAAACACATTTAAATGTAATTTTATAAGGTTGAGTACTAAACTGCTGCTTGAAGTGTTCCATAATGAAATGTACCCTTTTATCTTCTTTACATCATGCTGAGAAAAGGCAAAAACCAAACAAACCAAAGCCCCATCTACAGCTATATGAATATTATAAAATGCCTTACAGAGACAGTAGCTGTGAGCACAGCACACGCAATCTGCCTGAGAAACCTGGGCTTGAAAGTAACCCCAGGTTTCAGTCTCACTCTTCATGTCACAAGCAGGAGGATCACAGCGGTGATGCTCCAGCTGGTGGGTGATGGCTGATGTTGTGTGGCACATCGCTTACAAGCAGCCCTTTGGGAACGAGCACTGAGACCTTGGTGCTCAGCCTCGCTCTCCATCTCTGCAGTACAGTGACAGCTTGTAAGGAGTGATGGAGGTGAGACTAGAGAGAGAAAAAAGCCAGCCACTTACAACACAAAAAGAAGCAGAAGGATCTGATTTCTGAAAGGAATGGGGAAAGCAAAATGGAAAAATCTCTGACTTGAAGTAATTGAAAATCCCTCCTTTCTTAGGGTCAGATAGAATAAGCTTAAACCATACCTGAAAATCCCCTTGCAGAAATGCACCTGCTTCGTCTGGGCAAAGTAAACACAAGTGCATTGCCTGATAAAATATCTGTTTTCTGCTTTGGGTTGCCAGAGCTTTAGGCTTACTGAGTAAGTTCCTAAAGAAATACTGCTACCTTGATGTGTCCCAGCTTACCACTGATATTCAGGGACTGTATCTTGGGATTGTTTATCATTTCTTCACTGTAGCTGCCAGTAAAGTTATTAACTATCAACAATTTCCTCTGCAGAGGTGCATGAATGTGGAGCTGTTCTGGGTTCAGCAGTAGCAGTCATTTTTCGCCTTCTTAGTAGCTGGTAGAGCACTGTGCTTTTGACTTTGGGCCTGGGAACAGCGCTGATAACACCAATGTTTTTAGTTACTGCTCAAATGTTTAGTCTGACTGAGGACCTTCTGAGCTCATGCTCTGCCAGGGAGGAGGAGAAGCCAAGAGGAAGCAGAGACAGGACACCTGACCCAAACTGACCAAAGAGGTATTCCATACCACAGCACGTCATGCCCAGGAAGTAAAAACTGGGGGCAGGGACCCAGAAGAAGGGTTCACTACTCAGTTGGGCTTGGTAACAGTCGGCGGGTGGTGAGCAGTTGTATTCTCTTCCCTTGTTTCTTCATTACTATTATTGCTGGTAGCAGCAGTGGTTTGTGTTATACCTTAGTTACTGGACTGCTCTTATCTCAACAAGTGGGAGCTACATTCTTTTGATTCTCCTCCCCATCCCTCTGGGAGCGGGGGAAGGAAGGGGGGAGCTAACAAACTGTATGGCTGATTTACGGCTGGCCTTAAACCACAACAGGAGCACAAACCAATGAAAACAGGGCAGAAGAGACCTTCCGCTTATTTCGCAGACCATCAGAAACTCCCAGATTAGTAAACAGAATGAATTTGTGAACTCAGATCCCGAATCCATAGCTTGCTCTCTATCCCAAAAGTAATTTTTCTGATTATGAAACCACCCAGCCTGCTATAAATATTGGTAAAAGACTGAGACTCAAATGCTCTTGACAATGGTACCAAGATAACAGCACTGAAGTTCGTTACTGGTTTTAGAAAATCACTTGCTTTGTAGGAGAATTGTGGAAAGGTAAGTGTCAATTAATATTCATCAAGACATCAGTCTTCTTCCATTTCTCTTTATAAAGCTGGAACACCAACCACAAGGTCTTACGTTACTTTGCCAAAAGCAAAAAAAATCTCTTTTCTTCTATTTCCCAGCATATAAAATGCTACTCACTATACAAAACACTTTCTCCGAACTCTGTCATCTTTGAAAATGAAAAATTCATATGACTTTGTATAACTTTATCTGGTGATAGCTAGGTTCATACTGTTGATCAGATTTGGCAGGAAAAAAACACAACCCTAACTAAAATAATGGAGCCAACATAAAATTAAGTTTAGACGAAATGCCTCAATGTTTCCTGAGTGGAGTATTACAGTCTGGTTTTTCAATAGTTATGGATAATTTTGTATCTGTGATGTATTTAACAAATTCCATCCCTCAAATGTCCCAGGGCAGCAGGTTGTCCAAGTGAATATCGAAGCAAATTCATGTAATTTTACCAATATGAACAGAATTAACCTGGCACAGTGGAAAACATATGCTTAAACTCAAATAATTTCAGGCTTCAGCTACTGGAACTACATTTTGCAGCCTTTTATGAAAAGGAAATAAGAAAAACAAAACAAAACAAAACAAAAAAAAAAAACCACAGGTGAATTTTCTTCTTTGCCTGCTTTTAGACTCTTTCAGCCATTATGACCACTCTCACTAAATAGTTTAAAAGCACTGGCTGTGGAAGTAAAATAATTCTACAGGTTTGCTTACCTAGTATTCTCTTAGAAAGCATTAAGCAGAGGTAGTCAAAGTCTTCACCAAGAAACTTGCTGTGAAAGAAAATTTCTCTTATTTTTCTGAGAGCCTCGTCCAAAGCCGAAGAAAAGGAAAGCAGGTGAAGGTGGAAGTGGTAAGTTAACGTCCCCTTATTCCAGCCATGCTGCCCTACCAACGCCATTGGGTGCAATGGTCCCAGATACTATTATGACAGAGTACAGGAGCTACAACAGGAATGCAAGAAAGAGGAACTGTACCTCAGAGCAAGGAACAGCTAAGCAGTCAATTTCTCCACTGCACAACTCCACACTCTGCTAGATCAGGTGCTTTTGGGATGCCACTTCAGCTACGACAGTGCCACTGAATTTTAAAAAAAAAAGGAAAGAACAGGTGCCTATCTTCCTTCTTTTCTGCGAGGAAACATGACACAGCAGAGTCTTATATTAAATCCTTTATCTTCACACTAAGGTCTTCTGACATTTTAAATATCAGCCATAATGATTAACATCTCTCCTTTAAGCCAGAAGCTACAATCCGCCAATCTGCCACACACAGTGACACCTTTAAACACTCACACACTTCAGCAGTTACTAATTTTCCAATCCAGTACCTGGATATGACATTTTGACAAGTTTGCAAAGGATTTGCTAAACTACTTATTACTTCAATGTATAAAAAGTGTGCTTTTATGTAATACCTTTCAAAAATAACTTATGAATATATTTTATATGTGATTTTCTAAAGTAGCTTTCCCATTGCTTTGCTTTCATGTGCCAAAAGAGCCGAATGGTACTTGCAGCATTTAGGCACCTTAGAACATCTAATGTCTTCAGCTTATTCTGAGTAGAAGTAAACTATTTCCTATCCAAGCTCTCTTAAGCAATACAGTCACTAGGCGAATGGGTGGACCAAAAATCTGCAATGACATCTGCACTGACTTGAAGTAGATACCACAGGAGCTACCCAATGCTTTGTGCAAAACAGAAATATGGCCTGAAGCTCCTCTGTATTTGATAGATCCCTCTATCACAAACACCATCATAAAAAAACAAAAAAGACCCAAAAAAAAACCCAGAAAACCCCACAGTGCTGTGGGTGTGTCGTGGTTTAAGCTGTAAATCAGCCACGCAGTTTGTTAACTCACCTCCCCCTCCTAAAAGAGCTGCCTCGGTT
>JAOEHY010014626.1:29801-70253 GCA_025447955.1 Psilopsiagon aurifrons
AAAAAAAAAACAACACAGCTCCACACCGGCTACCAAGAAGGAGAAAAATGACTGCTACTGCCGAACCCAGGACAGGGTGTTTAAATAAAGAGGTAAAGACACGATGATGGAAAAAAATCCTTGGAGGTAAATACAGTGAGGGACAGAGTGACGAAGCTGTCACTAGGTTTTTACATGCAGGTTTATAGCGAAAGCAACAAGCTCAGTCCAATACTACTGGCAACTACTAAATTAGTTATAGAAAACAGATTCTAATCTGATTAACTCAGAGCTCATACAAAATGTCTACATTATTCTTTCTCCCTGAAATTCTCCTAGGTCAAGTTATAGTTTTCCCATTATCAGAATAACAATAGCTTATTCTATGGATCTGATACATTCCTCTGGAAAATCCAAGAAGCATTTTAGTATCTTGAAGGTGACCTGGGTCATGTGTTAGCTCTGGTATAAACTACGGCCTGATTTAATAAGAAAACAATGAAAACTAGAATCACGCACAGTGGGGTAGCATTCAGCATGTATGGTTAGCTAAAATATTGGCAGTATAATTATTATGCCACACTAAAATAGACTCAACACTGCACAAACATCACATTTCCCCAGCAGATTTTACTAAATATTTGAACTTCCAAAGAGCTATGAGAGAGATTAAAAAAGGTCTTCTAAAAGTCACAAAGTGGATCAAAAGCACTGGGAAATGGGAATGGTAGATTTAAGCTCAACTCTTAAGGCCACTGACTATCCCGATTTGAACCACAGGTCTGCTCTGCATGCATTACTGTTCTCCTGGCAAAAAATACAATGTTTCACAGGCAAAATGTTTTCTCAGATGCATTCAAAGGCACTTTAAATCACTCCAAAGCAATCCCAGAAGAATTCAGCCCTAGGAAGGGAGCATCATTCTAGCCCACGTCCATGTGGCTCTCCCCTTCACCTAGGAGTCATAGGTTATGTTTTTTGGAACACAACAGTACTACTCATAAACTGCCAGGAATCAAAGATGACACATATTACAAGCTCTCTCCCCTGGGATAAGAAAAACAATCCTCACACGATGGACTTTATAGTATGGAGGTCTTTGAAAACTGGTTGTATTGAATTGATGCTGATCACAGAGGACATTTTTACCTTATCTTTGCCCTTCTACTCTAAACTTTATGAAAATATGTTGATTCATATATACCAGTATGTGATTTTTATACATTATCTGTTATCAGTGATGTCTTTTGAACTATAGGTATTTTTAATCCGAGAAATGGATCAAGCTGGAATGTGGGGGTAGAAGTTTGGAGCCAGGTCCCACCTTCTGTCAACACTCAGAATCTGCGCAAGAACAAGATCTCAGCTGACATTGGATGTTTTATTGTGGGTTTGTTTTCTTCTCAAATGTATACCAAAACACATTCAGCTATTGCAATTAATCTGAAAAAATTGAATTCAGGATCCTAAATGAATGTAACAGTTTATTCCGCTCTCCTCCTGTCTATCAAATAGAAGGGTTCTGTTATGCCAGTAAGATGAACCAATATGTCAAATTAGATAAATATGATAATCATGATATAAAGAGCAAGGCATACAAAAATTGCATTATGACTGTGGAAACAATGCATTCATAAATTATACAGTAACAATTCTGGTCTATAGTTCAGTTTTTACAGGGGCTTTTAATTAATAGTCAAAAAGGTTTGAACATCACATTTTTTAAACTGCATTTTTCCTTTTTAAGAGTTTAGCTTGTTTCAATGCACGGCAGAGGGACGGCAGACTTAGCCCATAGCTTTAAAGCAGCTACACAATCAAGAGGAAAAGGTATTAAGTCTTGAAAATACAAAGATATCATTATGGAATTATTTTTATTGCATGACTGATCTATTAATCACTTCCCCACAGCTGGACAGGATATTCAAAGTAGACAGAGACAATCCAAGTGTCACTGAAGTGTTCCATCCCAATCCTGATGCAAGTTGTTTTCAAAAGAAATAATCCATGTAGTGTCAAGGAAATTATTGGGTCTGTGCTCATGCTCTTTCACCATGTACCTTGGCATTTTTAGTAGAAGTTTATTGACTGTTGAATAGTTATGAGACCTGACATGTAGAGGATTTTTATAATACTGAGCACAATTATTTTGAAAAGTATCCAAGAGTCTTCCAGGAGACTTCAAGGATTGTAAGAAACAAATAAAATAGAGATATTTTGGGTCTAAATGAGCTCACGATAGCAAGCGGCGGAGGTTGTTGCTTCGCTCGTTTTAAACTAGCTGGAACACCCTTTTCTCACAGGAGGCTGACTACATCACTCCCAGCAGTGCTCCAGGGTGCCATCTGGTGTTTTGTTTTTACGCTGCAAGTCTTGTTAGGGGAATAGTCTCTGCGGATAAATTTTATCATCGTATTTCGTCGCACTCAGCTAAATGGGGAGGAGGGATGGGGAAAGGGGAAGTACAGAATAACAGTTGTAAATTGTTGCTTTAGTCTAGACAAAATGAAACCTGGAGTCTTTCCAGTACTGACCTTGGACTTTGCAAATACATGTAACACTACATACAGTACTTTCTGTAATATATACATATATATATATATATATATAAATTATTCATTTGGGGACAAGATTTAACTCTGTCCTATCTGAATCTTTTTAAATGTAACTTCAAAAAACAAATAAAGAGTATTACATCCTTAAATGTAATACCAGTCTGCAACATTCTCCTGCTATTCTTCAAACAAGGCTTTTGTTGTGTCTTTTGTTCATTTAAGGCTTTGCGGTCTAGCCTGAAGACCAAGCTACACATAGGGTTTGGCAGGCACATTATAGTGCTCCAGTACCCAGACAGAAGAACAAAAGTGATTTCACTTTCCCTCCATATAAATAGCTAAATGCTCCTCTATTTCTGTACTTTCCTTTAAAAGTGAAATTATTCTAAAAATAAAGGTCAGATGTGTTAGGTAGAATTACATTTAGACAGACGGCATTGGGCCTGATAACCCTGTTTCCTTTTACACTCAATTCAATGAGAATTTTGCACATTTAAAGAAGACAAAATTGGGCCTTTTACTGTGGCTGCACTATGAACTTCTTTCTCACCCTGCTGAATAAGTTACTCAATGGAATCGTTCCATTGACTGTAATGAAGCTACTCCAATACAGGGCTGGTGCCATACAGAGTCAATCTGAAACGTCTCTGAAAGAACCTGATTGCCGCACAGGAGGAGACTGAGATACGGAAGAAAAATTTCTCCCCGTTTCACAACGCTACTTTCTCAGTGTCACCTCTTTGAGGGCAGAACGAATGGAAGTTCAGTGCTGGGCCCACAGCCCAAGAAAAACAGGGATACTGCAACAGATCAGCTGCTAACACAGGAATACTTTGCACCTTGTTACACACTGCAGAATATCCAGGACATCTGCAGAGATTGGCAGAGGACACCAGACCTCAGGGAGGTCTCTGTCCTTCTGGAAAGCAGCTCGGAGGCAGGCAGAAGAGCCCAAATCTCCAGGCTGTGACAGTAGGCATCTCAAGCATCATTCAGTTTCCCTCATTAACACTCATGCAGTTTTTACCTGGCAATAGGCCATTAAATGGACATGGATTTACACGCTAGAGTAAGTAACATACAACAGTTTGTGTATATGTGTATATTTTTCCCAGCTACTAGCATCTTTAACTTTTTTTTCATTTGTGAATGCATCTGTGATTTATCACAGTCTGGCCTCAGGATCACAGAAAATTTGTATCTTAAGTAAAAGGGGGAAAAAAAGAAATTAAACTGTTCTGTGACAGATGATGACCAAAGCATAGACAGGGAAATGATTGCTGGGTACACTCTGTTTAAAATCCAAGGGCAGAAGGAAAGTGCAAGACCTCGCTCAGCTACTGACACACACAATTATTTCTAATTATCAGAAACTGCTCACATGTGATTAGCACCGACCTAACAAATAATCATACGCTTATACCATTAATTTTGGTTTTTTCTCCCGAAGCCTCTGCTTAGGAATGCTATATTCACATGGCTTTACAGGTAAATATTTCTTCATGAAAAAGGCTGTGGACTGTGAATCACAAGGACATAATCTCTCTTACCAGAAAATCATTAAAATGAAAGGGAAGTTTAATAATGTGTTTTATCAATACTGATAAACTGATTATCCATAAAGAAAGTGATGCAGCAATGGGTAAGTGTTAAATTAAACTGTTTCTAACAGTTCTAACTGGAATATGATCTTACTTATGACTGTACCTTACCTTTGAAACACATGAAATTTTCAAGGAAAAAACGTATGAAAATTGAAGGCAAGTATAACTCATACATAATATATTCCCACCACTGCACCAGTGCGTAAGAGTGACTGTTGCTGCTCACAGACCATTCCTAGAGCTTATAGAGGGTATTGTAAAATACATCTTACATGCCTGATCACGGGAGTAGCGAAAGCAGGGATAATAGCTAAATTAGAGTATTTCACCACACAAAGTTGCTCACAGCAACACCACTTAGAATTCTTCCATACAGCAAACCAAATGAGACTATCTGTAGGTCTATGCCATCCCAAATTCCCACTTATATACCTAAATACTCACAGAGTCCCCTCTGTAGCAGAAGCTGAGCATGCAAGGAAAAGTCCATTTCATCAAGTATGTTACAATAGTGACAGATTTCCTGGCTGGGGAGAGACAAATCCCCCATTTACTGGTATTCCTTTGCTTTCTTTTTCCAAGTTTCTGAATTAAATACTCCCTTCTCTCATGAAGTTTGTGCAATCTATCCAAATAACAACCACGCTGTTTCCAGAGTACATCCTACTAGGTCAGGTCCGAGCATAATCTCTAACACTCCGGTAATTCCATTTGCAGAGCTTTTTGGGTTTAAAAGCAATGCTACTCCTGCAGAGAGTTACTCCAACTATTTCCTGCAGCACAGGAACTGTAAAGTCATGAAGCAACTGAGCCTACCCTTGTTTCATAAGCAACTTCCTTCAACAGCTGTAATATCTGGGACGAGTGTTCAGAGAGTGTCGTTTGGCCTCACTGAGTGATTCATTGTATACTGGAAAACTGCTCTGCATTCTTCTGGATGCCTTTGCTGCTTAAACAGGACAAAGCTCTATTTAGCTGGAAGCCCAGTATAGTGGCTCATTATTCACCTGCCATGGCAGTCACAATATTGTGAGGGCTTCTAGACAATGCCTAAAATATCTACCTACATTTTATAGGCACACCCTCCATTTTCTACCTCTGTATCCCCGAGGAAAAGACGCTACGTAGGGACAGAGTGTAGGGAAATGGGAGTCCTTTTTTTAATTTTTTTTGTATAATAAAAGAAAAACAAATTGCCATAGGCTCTACGAACTGCCATGAGATGCTCAGGGCTCTATGATCCTGCCTCAGCACCAATTATACACACTTCAGAGAGAGTGAAAGAGTGGGGAGGAAGAGAGGGACTGGAGAGGGAGGGAGAGGAGGAGATAGGAAAGAGACAGAAACAAGCTACTTACTCAGCCACCTCTAACCTGTAATTTAGCCCATGCCCAGTGCTCCCGCATCCTCTGCCAGCCCATCAAGCTCAGCCCCCACTGGCCCCTGCTGCAGCCACCTGGTGGGGGCAGGCCCTGCTACGGACACCCCCTTGCCCTCCTTCACCCTCCTCCCTCAGCCACTAGAGAAAGTGCCCTCAAAGCCAGGGGGAGTAACCCAGACCTGTTAATCTGCTTCTTCCACCCCAGTGCTGCAGCTTTTGCTGCTTGATTTTGGGATAAATGCTTTTTAAATGTCATGCCGAAGCAAGCACACTCACTCCAAAAGCGCTGCATTTAACAGCTGGGTTTTTCCTAAAGTATATATTTTTTTTTTTTTTCTCAGAGCAGTAATAATTCAATAAAACTAAGAGGTGGATTTAACAGTTTTCCTCTCAAATATGTGTCCTGTAATACACTGCTGCACAAGGATATCCTCAGTGCTCTTGCAAAGGCTTTTAGCGGAGAAAGATTTCTACCTCAGCAGGGGAGTAAACAGGATCAGCAAGCTCTATAGCAATACCCTAAGTGGCACCTGCATTTAATTCCTACATAGTCCTTACAGCACTTTCTGTCTTTGTTTTGGTTTCCACCTCCCATTTCGTCAAACTCATCACTGTCACGTTTACTGAAGGCACATATTACACCGTGGCATATATTCTAGTTACATTCACTTACTGCATCTCTGTGCTGGTAAAATCATAAAAAGGTATTTGGGAAACAAATGCTTCAAAGAAACATGCTGCATCCCTGTGGAGATTGCTACCTACTTCCTATTAAGCCAAAGCATGCCATATGTTTTAAGGGCTTTTAACCTCCTCTTGTACAGTTCTGTACTTAAGATTGCACTGCTGGTTCTGCTTCTATAGGATGCGTGTTTTACTGGGGGGAAGGGAAGAAAGGGAGCGAGATGAGGAAGGGATAGAGCTTTTACAGCCAAAGGAGGATGCTTGTCTAACTACTGAGCAACTGTTTCTCTGGCCAACGGAAGGAAGAAGTATTCATCACAATAAACCTCTCCACGCAAGGACCCAGGCAGTCACACTGAGACGATATCCTACATATAATAGGGGAGTTCAGAGACTCAAGAAAATGTAATGATCCATTTAGAAATCCACTGTGGGATTCCCTTCTGTGTCACCCCAAAAATGTGGATGAAACCCAAGAGCCGTCACAGGCCCAGAAAAAGTGCTGGCTGTACCCTTGCAGTGACACACTAATGCTCTCACGTATTTGGAAATCACAAACCTCCCTGTACATTGTGTCATTCTTTAAGCCTTCTGAAGCTGAAGTTGCATGAAAATTTCAGCTAATGCAAGCTTTCCATGCTATTATTATTTCTATAATTATTAAAAAAAAAAAAAAAAAATTATAATTCTAAGATTTGCAATTGCTCAAAATGCCTTGAAAAGGTAAAGCAAAAAAATTGAGGAAAAAAGGCAAATTAATGTAGCTCAGGTATTTTTTTCTGTAATCTCAAATAGGAGGCAAAGTGAGGACAGCAAGTAATTTCCAACTTTCTATTCTTATAATAGAGGAAAAAAATCAATTTTTCACTCTTTCTTGCTTTAATAAGAACATGCACATAACTCTTTTGTCATCCTGATTTATAATTACTGTCATAATAAAACCCCACAGGCATAAAACAATACATGTATTATACTATTTGGCTTGGTTACTTCACATGAACACCAGTATATGCATTAGCTCTGATGCTAATTAGAACTTGCATTGCTGTCCTGTCCGATACTTTGAAGCTTTAAACAAGACTAACACTTGTGGGAGATTAAGTAGGCAATACTTATTGTGACTTTCTTAATCCAATGTTAATACAATCTGGAAAGAAATCTTCTTACCTCTCCTCCAGTATACCACCCCAACATTTAAGCTAACACACAGTACAATTCAGGCAACAATTAACATATGAAAATGACACATTTTGAAACAAACAGAATTTTATCTTTGGATTATATATGATGCAAATAAGTCACCTAAAAAGTGATTTTTCAGCTGTAAGAAACACGATGGGATCCTACAGAACATTACTATAGAAATCTATAGAACTTAATACTTCACTATGCCACTTTAAAGGCTTCCTAAAAAAATCCTTCTGCCTCCACTGCAGCAGGTATCTTTTCTGTGCTAACCACATAAACTCTTAAGCAAATCCTTTTGATTTCAAAGAGATGAAGGTTTCACTCTCTTTTTGAGATAGTTTACAGGAGTTTTTCTGAAAGCCACCATAAAGAGGCATTTTCTCATTGCCATATGAACTGCATTTTCCTGCTCTTTCTGAGACATGTGTCCTGCTAGATTTTCCACATGGTTATCAGATTTATAGAACCTACAAGAACTCTTTGTCTGTATTAATCTCAAGAAACTGTACTGAAATAACATTAAGGGTGCCAAGTCAAAGACCAGGAGGTCAGGAAGCACCAGAATTAAGTTAAACTAATCTAATTTGGCTTCTTACACAAATGCTTTACAAACAGCCTACAGTTTTATAATTACATGCTCACATCTACCCCATGCAAGCTTTGGAGCAAGGGGCAACACAGGTCCTTCATCAAACAGCTGCAACAACTTCCTTCACAAGACAAACCAGTGCATTTCTACTTTCTCTTGGCAAACTGCTATAAGGTCTTCACTGAGCTTTTCCAACAAAATTTAGCCTGAAGCTGACAACAGCAGAGATTATTTTAATTGCTCAAGCTTAAATCAAGAAAAACTACAAAAAGCAAGCAAATGGGTTATGCAACTCTATCTGTAGGAATGTGTAGCATCAGTACGTGTAATAAATCTGGGGAGAAGCTGTATGCCATGAGAGAAAAGAAAACAGAAGACACGGACACTATAGTATACAAACTAGTACCCATGGCCCAGCCAGAGTGGGACATGATGTTAGGGAATCTGCCTCAAGTGAAAACTACTTTGCAAAGCACCCTAGGATTAAAAGTGTTGCTTTTTAAAGAAAATTAAAACAACCAATCAAACAGACCAGCTCCACAGAGTCAGCACAGTATGCTCAAGGCTGCTGTGTATCATGAATTATTTCATTTTCGGGGAAAGTGTGAGTATTTAAGGCTATTGTTCAAAGAAGGATGATGACTTCCACTGCAGTCTTTAACTTTACATTACAATTTGCTGCTTCCACACTTCAGCTTCTGTCAAATTTTCCACTTTAAATGTCAACTTCGTTTGTTTTTTTTTCCCCCAGTGTTTCTGCCATAACATTCGTTTGGATTTATGACTGAAATCTTCATTCTAAGAAGAAATATGAAGAGGCAGAGTCAGTTTAAATATTACCTGCACAGGGGAAGAAAAGAAACAAATAGGTATGCCCTTTTTTTCCCCCTGTTATACATGAAAAAAGTTTGCTGTGGTTTTTGAAACAGTTTCAAAATACACAAGCTCCTGTTGTTTTTCACATTAGAAATGTGGGATAGGAAAAGCCTAGAGCAGCCAGGAAAATGGGGAATTTTATCAACTCAGAGGCAAAAAAAGAGTTGAATTTAATTTCTGAAAGAGAGAACACTAAGAACAAAAAATACTTTTAAACAAGTGAAGCCCTATTCTCTTACTTAAAGATAGGACCCTAATGTAGATAACAGAGGTATTTTTTTCCTGACCCCTAAAAAGACCCTTAAGAGCTCTGGCATTAAATTAAACTGGCATTAAATCAAATATTCTCCTCTGCTCAAGATAAGCAAAAATAAATTTAAGAAGATTAAATTTCCAACCCTTTCAATGGTTTTTAAACACATGAAGAAAATGATTGTCCATTTTTTCACTTTTCTCCAAACTGTATGTATAATTACTTTTTAGTATCTATATTAGGCACTACAGACAACATACCTCAAAGAACCATAATAAAACCAGTAAGAGATAAATGCATACTAACATACACATCAAAATAAATCAATACAGAATGTATTTCTGTTGATGCACAAGACCTGCTTGCCCCACCAGTGGTAAAACACCACTACAGCTGGTGGAGAAATACTCCCTTCTCCTTCCTTGCAATTGCTACGCAGCAGCGGGTGTTTTATGCTTTCCCTGAAAAATTCAGTGCACCATAAACTGTGGTCCGGAGCAGTACAGGGAAT
This sequence comes from Psilopsiagon aurifrons, assembly GCA_025447955.1. Taxonomy (NCBI): domain Eukaryota; kingdom Metazoa; phylum Chordata; class Aves; order Psittaciformes; family Psittacidae; genus Psilopsiagon; species Psilopsiagon aurifrons. The sequence goes on from JAOEHY010014626.1 coordinate 39,422, forward strand.
GAGGGCAAGACATCTGATACAACATTGCAGAAGCACTTCTGAAGGCTGGATTGTAATCCTCAGTGTTGCACTGCTATGAAATTTTTATAGTAATACAAGATTAAATAAGGTTTATCTCTATTTTTTTTTTGTGAGAACTTTGCACATCTTTATTCCTAAAACTATCCATGATGTATAAAGTAGCAATGACTTTTCAAATCTAATTAGTCTGTTTTTCTGACTTTTCTACTTAACAGATTTCTGTCAGTATGAGGAAGGAAAATGAAGAAATTGGTTCGCTTTGATTTCAGTTGGGTCCAAGTTAATTTTTGTCTCAAACTACCCTGTGTGATTGCATGACAGAGTATCTGAGACACAGAAATCTAAAGAACTGCAGTTTAATAAATATTAATATCATTGAAAATCCATAAAATACACTCTTGCTTATATTTTTATATTGCTTTGATCTACAAACCCTAAAAAATCATCTTAATTTCATCTAGAAATGGTTCTTTAATAAGCAGCATGTATTTGCAGTATCACCATTTTAGCAGCGATCTCAGCTACTACAAGAGTAACTCCCAAGCACAAAGTAATCAATAGGTTACTACATGTCTGGCTTATAATTATTAATCTGAATACCATTTCATTAAAAATGTGCAACACAGTTCCTTACTGTTTTTTAAATAACATGGGAGATTAGAAGAAAATCTACATCTGCCTCCCAAAACTGTTGGGTACCAGAGTTTTTAGCTGCTATGCTGCACTTGAAGCAGAATTTTAACACTATAGGCACCACCATATGCCCAAAGGCACAGATATAACCAAAAACGTACAGTCATATCAGCCATATGTTCAATGTAAAAATTGCAAGTTATTTTAATTGTGGAAACCAAGAAAACTTACTCCCAAAGTTGAAAATGCCTGAAAAGTATTCTTTTATTTACCTTTTTGTTTGGTTTTGGGTTTATTTGGGGTTTTTTTTAAGAAAATGAGATTTTTAATCAGTGAGTGTGAGCATTCTTTTACTATTCACAAGAAAGGAGAGCAAAATCGCATCAGACTCCAGATTACATGAGACTGGCAGCAAGATAAGGTCAATTAGGGATCAGATTTTTGCTAATTCAGGTCTCTGTTTTATTACTGTGAGGAATGCCTCTGATTCACTAAAGAGAGTAAAACAATAAAGCAGTTCAACCCTGCCTACCCAGACCATAAAATTAGTATGGATATTGAAAAGCCACGCTCACAGAAACACTGGCATTAATGCAGTTGTCACTGTATTACACACAATCTAAACTTCCTTTTAAAAATTTCTGGGCCATTAAGATAACATAGAGATCTTAAAATAAGGGCAATAATTTTGTCGCAACTGCTGGCAGAACAAATGACACAATGACTCCAAGAAAGACATAAAAGTCATTTTAATTATCTCTTCTTTGAAGGAGTCATTGGCTCAAGCCAGACAGTCTGGATCCAAATCTGAAGTTTTGCAAAGCTCAAGGTGAACCCCAGATGTGTTCTTAAGTCCCTGTCTACTTACATAAAGTCAGCTATAGGGGACATCAGCTCTTTCTATAAAACCACTAAGCACTTAACATCTGCTTGAACAGTCAGCATCTTGGGCACGCTGCTGGATCTGTGAAGTCTTGCCCTGAAAGCAGCTAACAAATCATAACCGCTTGTTCTGTGGAACAGCATTTCATCAGCACCAGGTGCAAACCCAGATCAAAGGGAGGTGTGGGTAGTGTTCACAGTTAGCAAAACACTGCATTTTTCCCACTTTTAAGAACTGAAACCATGATAGGTTCAATGCAGTTTGCTCTGTGGCTTCAGCATGTATAATGCTACAATTCAAACATGAATCTATTTCACACGATTGTTTCCTAATTTTTTCGGCATTGCATGAATGCCTTTCTAAATACATGCAAATATAAAGCTGTACAGGTGACACACTAAAAATACAATCAAAGCTGCTGCTTTCATAAAAGCAATTAGCAATCACTCATGTTGCAATAGATGACAGCCTCAAGAGGATTGCTGCACTGGCAGGGAAGTAACTGCAACTTACATTCCAGTCAAATGTTCTGTTCTTTAATGCTATTTTGTTGTAACAGGCAAATACAAGGTTGCTGATTATGTATTCATTTCTGTGTATAGCTTTTGGCTGATCTTTTTGTCCACAGGCTTAAATGCATGTACCCCATGACTGTACCTTAAAACATTCCCTCTTAAAATTAGCGAAAAGAAAGTTACAGTAAATAAGCAAATAAATGCAACTGCCAGTAAAGGCGGCCAACAGCAATGTCTTGTTAGCTCAGGGTGAAAGTACATGACCATATCAATATTTGTCTTGTTCAGAATTCATACAGTGACTACAATGATGCCTAATAATGCCCCAAAGGGGCCTGCAAGAAACGTGGAGGGGGACTTTTTAGAAGAACATGTAGGGACAGTACAATGGGGAATGGCTTTAAACTGAAAGAGGGAATATTTAGATTAGATATAAGGAAGAAGCTCTTTGCTGTGAGTGTGGTGATGCACTAGAGGAGGTTGCCCATAGAAGCTGTGGCTGCCCCATTCCTGGCAGTGTTCAAAGCCAGGTTGGATGGCACTTTGACCAATCTGATCTAGTGGAAGGTGTCCCTGCTCATAGCAGGGTCATTGGAACTAGATGAGCTTTAAGATCACTTCAAACCCAAACCATTCTATGATTCTGTAACACCTCACAATGTGTCATACTGTAACAAAGTTGCTGGCAAATAATCTCAGCACCTGTGGATTTCTGTAAGCTAAATCTAGCCTATTCACTTCTGGTTACTGTGTGTTGTTTAGATACACTTTAATTCTTTGTTCTCATCCTTTCATGCATCTGAAAATAAAATCATATTAGGAAAAAAAGGAGAAAATTGTCATAATTGTACACAAGGACAGGGATTGAGTTCCAAACAGCCTCAGTGGGCATCTGATGTCACACTGCTGCCTCTGGGAGGGACAGAAATACAGCAGGTACTCCTACGGGCCCAAAGAAAGCCCTGTGCTCAGGCTGAATATGTCATTAATTCTTCTGACAGGGCCATTTCCCATAGTATCATATGACTTTTGGAACCAATCACTAACTGGCTCACACATGAACTAGCCATGATGGAGAGACAGACCTGCTCAATCTTCCATCTGAAACATGAGCTTTTCTCTGTCACCCATTGAGTTAAATGATTATATTCAGGAGCTGAAAGAGCACCACTGAGACGCTGAGTAGTAAACACACAAATCAGGTCAATCCTTTTGCTTTCCTTGTAATCCCTCTACGTTATTTATTACTGGCTTTTATTGCTGCCTCTTTCTCCTCTTCGAGCACTCTGTGCATGCATCCAAGCATTCTTGCTCTCCTTCTCCTTCACACCATGTATTATGGCAATCCCTTCTTATCAAACTCGTGTATTCTGCACTACTTTACTACATCCACTGGCTTTATACCTTCACCTCTGTCATCTTTTCTTCACTGTAAATTCTCTAGAGCAGGGAACTCGTTTTCTCCAAGTTTGTACTAAAGCGTGTAAATTTACAGCACTCTAGGAATGTTTGATAACAGCATGTAAATAATTAATAAAAGCTGCAGCCACCTTTTCTTTTTCCCTATTTGGAGGCTGTAAGGCAGCAAGACCAGTGGGAGACAGAAAATATTTCATGGGCTAAGATGAAATGTGATTCTCACCCCTATGGGGGGTAACTGACTGACAAATACTTGCACTTAGGAAAGATCAGGATTACATTGTGCAGGACCTAAAGGCAAGAAGCATTGCTTCAGCTATATGAACTACAAATGCAGCCCAGAAGCATCATAAACAGCCTGCCCCCCCAAAAATAAACATGCAATAAAAGAATGGGACTTTTAATTTCAGTTCCACAATGATATGCAGTCTCTTTACCCTCTCTGTGTGTGACTTTGCAGAAGTCCTCCCTTTTGTCCTAGTTGTTCCATCTTCAATGGAAAGCAAATAATTAAAGCATATAGCAGCAAATGTATAGCTCATGATCCTGCAGCCTTAAAGAGGCAGCAAATGTTTCTAAAAACAAAAAAAACCAAACCAAACCAAAACAAACAAACAAACAAAAAAAAAAACCAACAAAAAAAAGGGAGGTGGAAACATGAAATACAGACAAATGAGACACAATAAGACTAAGAGAGCAGGAAACAAAAAAAAAGCACAGAAAACAGTAAAAGACATTTTTTATTGTAGGAGAGGCTATGATACAAGATATATCAAGACAGTAAGAATGGAGAAAAAGGATTGAAGAAAGGGAAAAGATACTTATGTACATCAGGCACAATTTTAAAAATCTAACAAACATTCAAATCCCCTCTATTTGCCTCTAAACTTATGTCTGTTCATGTTGTAGAGATGGAAATTAATGCCAGGTCTTGTAAAACTTGATTTGAATTTTTTGATTGTCTTTTATGTGGCTACCAATTCACCGAGTGCAAGTGGTTACAGGTGCTTTCCACTGGAGCACAACTGAAAGGACTTTATGGATTTTTCTGCAAACTAATCAATAATGTAATCCTGACGCTTTTGTCAGTTTTGCCGCTAAATTTCCTAGTTTATGAAGGCAATCAAGTACTTTGGCACCAAAGAATAGTAACTGCACGCAAAGAAATTTGAACCTGAAAAGTGCAGAGACAAAACAAGAAGCCACTATGTCTAGCACTGAATGTTTAATCAGGCGAAACATCATAAAAACACAGCAAAAAAGGGGAGTAAATTACTTGATTTTAGTGCAGTCAAGTCTTCAAAATTAGTTCTCTTTTAGAACAGAGACATAATGACTAGCTTTTGAATAGTATTGGCACAGCAGGGCACACAAAAGCCCTGATTAGCTGCTGTATGATGGAATATTCAGTTAATATTTGTTCTATTTTGGTGTTGATTTCTGACCTTTCCTCTTTGACTTTAATTGGTCAAAATCCAAACCTTTCTGACTTTGTTAAATACCAGATAACTCTATATTACCAGAATGTCAAGTCACATACTGCAATAAAGATGGGGGGAAAGGCACTTGGCAGTTTTTTCTATCACTTTTTCAAACTGAGCTACTTTTGAAGTAGTAAGCAATATTCATAAGAGTTGCAGCACCACTTGTGATGCAACAGTTCTTGAACTAGTTTTAGGGGAAGAAAAAAACCCACAAACCAATCAGGAACTATGTTATGTCAAGCCTGATCCAGATGTCCTGCACTTTCACTGAAAAAAAAAAAAGGCAGGTATACTGCAACTGCAAAACTTCTATGCCAATAATCTGTAAGAAAAGAATGTGATACAATCTTGCTCTAGACTTTAATATTCGGCAAAACCTGCAGAAGCTTCTTCGTTAACTCCTAAACTGGTGATAATCTGGTGATTTTTTTCACCTCTTTGCATCTACAATCAATATGGGAAAATATTTCACAATCTCTCAGAGCTGTAGCTGCTGTCGGAATACTGTATGAGAGCCATCTCACTGACTGATTTACGTCCACAACTCCTCTTCCAAGAGCTTCCTCCCCAAATTACACATGCTAATGATCTTCTATGCAAAATTTAATAACCTAATAGGCTGAACAAGTCAAATGAAAATACACTAATTGTTGCTTTGATGTATGCTATTCAGCCAATTCTCTCATGAAAACAGTATATTAGCATTAGTTGGAGTACTTACTAATACATATAGATAAAGGAAGAAAAGCTCATAGATTGACATATATGTTAAGAAAACAACACTGCAGGCTGTAGAAAACACAGCTTCAAGAATCAGGACTTACACAAATGGCTATTATACACTGGAAACCTATTTACACCAGAGCCATGAAAACAAACCTCCACAGAATAAACCAAAAACCTTTATCTGAATTACCTAGTGCTGGTTCATAACACTAGGTTTATGCAGTAAAAGCAATCAAAATAAGATTCCACATTCAAAATAATACAGAATGAGGTAAGAGAGATAACAAAAGGCTGGAAAGAGAGAAGGCTTCCTGCCTAACCCCAGAGATCTGAAATGAGCTCCCCTAAGAAAAAGACAAATTGCTTTCTGAAGATTTCCACATGTATGTATTTTCTCACCTAGAATACAAGCAATAATGTGGTTTAGCCTATGCCCAGCATCACAGAAAGCACTTTATTGGAGAAATTGGTTTATTCTGTCCTCCAGCCCAGTTCTGAGCATGAGGCTTGGTGGCACTGCAGTCTTAACACATGTAAATAAAACAGAAGCAAACAAACAATAAGTGAGTAAAATATTTTCTAAAGAAATACAGTGACACCAGGTTACTTCCTATTGCTTTGTCTTTAAGAGTTTCCTTATAATGATTTGATAATCTAATCTAATCGATCTCCCCAAGTACTTCTATGGCTCTAATCAGTGTAGTATTTGATTAGCGGAACTGATCCATACTTTATCTCCAGATTTAATAACTAAATCTATACTTGAAATAGAGACACACAAGTTCACCAGAGGCAGAGGGCCAGATGCTGCTTAGCCAGGGGAGAAGGAAGAGAATGGAAAAAGGCTACGGAGGTCCAGAATGACTGGAAAGGGAGAGTTGGCTTTGCATCAAATCACCCGTCTGCAACCAGGCTACCTTCAGACAGAACCAAAGGGTAACAGAAGCAAAGCAGAAATGTGACAACGAATGGGGGCAGAACCAAAAATGAGCTACTCCATGGCCTGCTCTCCTTCAAACTGCCTTCCTCACAAGCATATAGTAAATGTAATTATTATCATTTCATTGTTCGCTTGCAGACTAACACTTCATCAGCCTGAAAATTATGACATTTCCTGAATATGTTTCAATGGCTTCTTAACCTTTCTAGTTCCTGAGCACTGGTACAACGTCATGCTGCACTTAAGAGATTTCAGCAGTGAAGTGGTTAACACAAAATTGCTAATATAACAACAGCATTCACGGAGTCAGATAATCACTCACACAGAATTTCAACCCAAAGTCACTTAAAAAATCAAAAGAAACCACTCTATTTCTTTAAGGAAGTGACAGCATTTAGAAAAATGTTCATAATTCAAATAACAGGCTAAAATCTGACTTACTGCTGAATGTATCTATTTTTAATCGAGCAGCATTAAGGACTAGCTTTTGCTCTGCCTTAGCTCAAAACTATTTTGTGACATGTCCCCTAACACACACTCAGATGCTGGACAGAGAGGGGTAACAGCCAGACCACTTACACAATGCAAACATCAAACATAGAAGGGATACAGAGCAATTCTTGCAATTTGTTTCTTCCCCTCTCATTCGACTGCTGCCTCCTTGCACTGATACTCAGCCAAACTAGCTTGCAGTTTGAGTATATTGAAACTCTGGTCAGAAAAACAGCAACTGATGCATACTAGCAAACTCTGGAGGGAAAAACAGTTTCTGCCACTAAGAACTGCAGTGTGGAATTGTGAACTGCCTTCTTCTTGGTCTTATTTTGCCTGAAGGGAAATAGCCCTTCAATCCTACTTCTGTGCTTGGTTTGCACTCAGCCTGGCAGTCTAAACCTGCTTCAACGTGTGTGTCAGGAGCCTTCTTTGCTGTCAAATCCCCTTCCTTGCTTCTTTCAGCTCATCTTCTGTCTCCCAGTTCACCTCTGCAAGCAAATGTCCCTCTCGTGCTTAACTGCATTCCAGCAGCCATCTTTCAAAGATGTCAGGAAAAGAAAGACAATCAGCCTGTCAAAAACACATGACTGTTTCACAGTTCAAGAAGCAATGTTCTCTGTCACATGTGAAAGACACAGAATATAATGCACACAGAAGGGGATACGAGGGATTTCTGCTAACAGGCCCAGATTCAGGATTGTGAGGATTTTTACTTTTGACCTCCTCAGCAGTCACTCTTGTCTCTGTAACTCCAGCACCCATTTCCCATGATCTGGTATTATAATGTGCTTTTGGCCAGGTAATACCTCCAATACTTGAACTGCAACACTGCAAGAATCACCAGTTAATCAAAGGTTTCATTGCACTTTAAAGAAAAGATAACTGATGCATCTTTTATTTCTTTCGTTAGGTAAGATTTCATTTACAGAGACTTCATATAAAAGAAACTGCAGGTGCTTCAGCACTTAAGTATAGCAATTACTTTTTGTTTCAAAAGTTATTGTTTCCAGCAAAAGTAAATCCATTTATCATTAACAAACAGCTCAGTTAGTGACTGAAAAGCGTAGAAAAAAACCCCTTACTTCTCTTTGATGTTCCACATAGCACAGCTGTTAATTGATTCATATGGAGACCTACTTCATCTGAGTTCAGCATCACAAAGAAACAGGGAACAGACTAAGATTTTCAAATCTAGGTTTACAGCCTGATGATTTCTTGTGAAATTATCCAAAAAAAACCTGCCTCTACGGCAGGCATATACAGCAATATTTCATGGATCCGCAGTACTATATAGAGACCATGGGGCACTATCATTAATAAAAGCAGTCTTGGAGTAAGTAAATCTTCTGAAAAATCTGCTGTTTGGCTCACAAGTGGCTTAGAGCTGGCCTTCAGCAGGTAAATTCAGACATTAGAAGAAGTACAAATTCTTTCTGTTACTTTAAAATGAATATGAAAACATACTAATCAATGTCAATTTTGCAGTCAAGATAAATTGTAATTGCTTTCCTCTGACCCTTCAAATCTGTTTAGGACTGTATAAATATACACCTATACATGGATAAATGCATGTTTCACATTCCCTTACCTCTGGGGCCACCTTGTTAAAACTATTGCTTTAGGAATGAGGATTCTCAGAGACCATAAACTCTCATTGGTTCAGCTAGATCCAGCTGGTGAACAGTATGTTCTGTTTGCCTGTTCACTATGTTAATATTACTATATTAAAGACTGAAAAGCAGAGCAGTGTTGGCAGACACTAAAAAACTCCTTGCCAGGGCACTGGAAGGGAGCTTGACAACAGTGGTCCTCAGCTTCTGGTTAAAGTGCAGCAAGTCCTTAGAAAAGCACCATAACCACATGACAAAATCGGTTCTTGTGTTGCTTGCCTCAGCAAAGAACCTAGACACAAAATCATACAAACAGGGAGCTCCTCTCCAGGCCACAGATGGATGGTCTTTCTTCAGCTTGGGGCACGGTAAGACATTATTGCTACCTCCAGGATCTCCTGCCTAGTTTATATTCTTCAGTGGGACATTAAAATTCTGCATTAGAGTAGACCCTGCAAACCTTCCTTAATCACGCTTCAGCAAAAATGAGCTGACATGTATTAACTGAATTGAAAAGGTTTGCCAACCTGCCTGAATGCATCTGAAGTAACTGGGAAAAATGTGCATGAGTCATTCCCCTAACAAAACTGTGAGCAAAGACTGGCGGAGGAGCCCCAGCTGGCAGGTGGGAGGTAAGCAGCCGGGAGCAAGAGAGATAGGAGGCCCCTCCAGTCGGTTTGCAGATAGCTTCAGTCTGCCCAGCACTGCAGCCCAACAGCCGGTTGCTGTCTTTAGAAGCAAAACCAAAGTGAACGCCATGGTAAAGGTGGCTGCATAGTTGCCACTCATGCCATAGATACGCTGTTATGCACCCTTCACTTAAGAACATACTACATTAGATGTAAAGGAACAGAATGATAAAATAAGTCTAAAAATTATACATGCCTTACTTTCCCTTTCAATGACTTTCAAAATTAACTGACAGAAGAGAGATCATCTGTATACTGCAGAATGCTGACACTAAAGACAAAGTGAAATCTGTGATCCTGAGGTTTTGGTAGATACTGTCATATGCTACTCCTGCTCATCACTCCCCACCCACCTGGAATGAAAGAAAGGGAGACATTCCAAAGGGTTCTTCTGTATCCCCGCTGCTTAGGCCACATCTGGTGCTTGGAGCATCACATGCACCTGTGCTGCAAGAGGAATTTTTCCCCAACGCCTAGAGTTGCATGACTTGGACATTCCAATATGTCAAAACTCAGCATGTAATGAAAACCTCCCTATATTTAGTGGAGCCTTTTCATCAGCTTGAACCAACTGCTGGATAGGTTTTTCCCTGCGTATAGAAGAAGGAGGTCTAAGTACAGTCTGCACTTGCACATAGAGCCTATTTGCTCTGGGCTGAGTCTTCTTGAAAGCTTCAGCAAGCTGTGCAATCTCCTTCTACAAGGCACCTTTCCATTAAAAATCTGCAGACAGTTTTTAGATGCAAGAATATAGAGAACTGAAAATAAAGACAGAAAGGCAAGAGAGGCAAATCCTTTTCCATAAGCTCCATGAAGTCTTGTCTCAAAATAACTTTGGAGGGGTTTTACTGCCAGTTTATAATGTGGATGAATCACTTCTGATATTTCTGATAAAACAATATTCAAAACTTCAAAATCACTTCCAATTCATTTATGCCACCATTTAATTAGGGCTTCTGCAACATGTTACAAGGACGTCATTATCCCCTATAATTGCATAATAATTACAATTTTTAATGAAATAATTGCAAGTACACTAGATGTGTAGATATAATTATGGTAATTACATAAATACCTGATTTTCAGCTAATAATTAAGGAAGGCCTTTACAAAACCGGTGAAATTTAACAAATGGAAGCTTTCCAGAAACAAATACAAATAATAAATGGTTGTCTCCTGTAGTTTTCACCTTACTACACTATATCTCCCTATGTATACTACGCAATTTTCCACGCATTATAATATTTATAAAATGTGGATTAAAAAAAATATTTTAACAAATATTAAATCATACCAAAACACCTCCATACTTCACTTCTACATGGCATGATCCAAAACCACTAATTGTAGCTCAAACCTAATAACCCTGCAGTAGCTCAGCATCTCATAAGACAGTGAACTGTAGATTACCACTGAGTGAAGAAAGATGTGAACAATGCCCACAACACATACAAACCATAATCTGAGTCCTTTCTAACAAAAGGGACAAATCCTGGACTACCATAAAATGTGTCTTTTTGGTTAAGTCTACTGGCTATATATCTGCTAACACTAAGACCTCACAGAAGATTTATTCTCCCTCCGTCCCCCTTCGTGGATAACCCTTTACAAAGCAATGATATTTCAATAAAGAAACTTCTTCCAGAGCCTTATCAGCTGAAGAACCAGAAGTTACTCAGCCAGGTGATTTTCCTTCTCTTCAAACACATTCCTAAGACTAAACTTATTTTGTGATTACTGTACTATTAGTATGAACAGGAAAGGCAAAAGTCACCCTCAATAAACGGCACACAGAAAACTCTGCCAGTGCAGATTCTGATTGCTGCTGTGATGGCATAAAGGGATATTAAAAGAATTCCCACAGCAGAGGAATTAGCAATGTGATTTACTGTTCCTGCTGAAATACTTCAGAACACTTTGGCAAAACTCTGGAAGGTAAAATCAGCTGCAGCACCTGCACTGTGCCATTTCCACATCTTACAACTTCTGCATTCACCTACAGCAGCCCCGATGTGGTTCTGATTCTGGCCAGAGACCACTCTGGTCCCAGCAATGTGTTAGAATATAGGTGCAAACATGGCTTAAGGCCAGCTTTGTCCCATTTCCCTTAGCTTTGTATTGTTCAGTGCTGCTTCTTTTTAGGATAAGTCTTCATTATTACAAGTATGAGAACGTAAAATACTAGATATTAATATTAAAACAGAAGGAAATGGTTTGATATCCCAAAACCAAATCTCATTTATGTTAAGCTCATGAAAGCAGTTGGCTTCTGAATGCAGAGTCTAATTAATAATACTATACAAATCAAAGTAAAGAAGACATGTAAATTTGACAACATAAAGGAAATAATAATGATGAGAACTAAAGAATTATTAAGTGAAAAGAATTCGAAAAAAAAAACCACCAAAATTATACTGGAGCAATACTGAAGTTATAAGGAGATTATTAACATTATACTTGAGATGATCCTTAAGAATGGTTTGACACATGAAAGCATCATGGTGTAAGCTTAAAAATTATGTACAGAATGACAAAAAATATTTGTTTCCCTGCGTACTATAAGCAAACAAAGAAATTAAAAGCATGAACACAGAGAAGAGCAAAGGAATAATATTACAATACAGGGAAAAAATGACAAAAAAGCAAGAAGGAAAGAATAGTTACCCAAAAGTAGTATCAGTTCTCAAGTGTTCCTCCTGAAAATGCACAACTATAATTATGTAGCTATTTTTTTAAGTATTTGGCCATGCTGACTTTAATGATACATTAGAGACTATCAGATTGAAAAGACCATCTCACTGTTGTTTACAGAATACAACTGGACCAACCTGAGAAAGACCAGCAGAAGAATCACAAACCAGTTTTATCTGATTTTGTATTATCAGGGTAACAGTACTATTTTAGGGCCTGCATGTGGGAGGAAGCAGAAAATGAAAAGCAAGCAGTAAAATAACGGACAAGGAACGGAATTAGATCAGAATTTAAGACCTGTTAGAGCTATAAGCACTGTCAAGGTATATGAGCAAAGCAATGACAGCACAAAGACTGTGTGGTCAGCAAGAGTCCACAGCCCGAACAACCAGACATTTACAGAGGACTTTGATCAGTCTTGATGGTATTTAAGATGACTGGAGTCTTAAAATGCAGTCTGCAAAGTCTTCTATTGTCAAGCATTGCTTCACCCAGAAAGAGGACTGTAGAAAGTACATCAGTGTTTAAGCATTTTATTTTAAGTATGACATAAACCTACTGCACATCTTTGAAAAAAGCTGCTAACTGACACTAACAGCTTTAGATTGTGAAAGGATGAAAAGGTCTGTACAAGACAATGTTTGCTTCATTATCTTCTTCCGTGTATTACTAGTATAATAGGAAATGCTGCAGTGGTACCTAAGGAATGAAAAACAGAAATACAGTACTTCAAAAAGGAACAGAAAAATAGAACAATCCTGGTGTCTCAGCGCATAGCACTGGAGCTCAGGATTATGGACTACATTAGTTCCTGCTGATCCTGTGGGGATGAATTTTGACCTCACGAGGCCAGAATAAGGATGAGGGCTCTTCAGACAGGAGCCAGCATGGGTGAATGGAGGCAAAATTTCTACACATGTGCAGGCCAACCACTGACACAAATATCCTAGAGAAACATAATTCATTATGAATGTTCAGAGTGGAATTTTGAAGATATATACCCTTTGTAACAGTTGATATACATCAAAATATGCACTAAGGTAACTCTTTGGGCTTCTACACTCACTCTGAAGTCACCATGAGCCCTGGTAAATGCTCCATAAATGAACATTCTTAACTTATTGGCAATGCAATGTATTTTGACATCACTCTACAGTGATGGAGGCTCACACCTTAGATTTCATACTTTTCATTTATATGGCCATGAGGAAAGAATATTTCAATCATTTTTGACAATATACTATCTAGAAGTAAATTACTTCAATGTAATTTTCTACATTACATACAAAAAAAGAATCTAATAATCAAATATATTTATCAATGTATTTTGCCAGCGGAAATACACATTTTTAACAGGTCTCAGCTTGTCCTTTTCTGGTTGATTTCAGAGCTGAAACAGGTAATACAGAAAGAAGTTCATTTCATGAAATCCATACAAACTCCACATGCTGCATTAATTCCTCTTTCCCAAAACCTGATGAAAAGTAAACAGTTCTAGGAAAGTTAAATGAGGTATTGGAACAAACACCCAACAGAAACACAGGGTAAGTCTAAATTTCTGCCTAGATTTGTAAAAGATATTTCATATTGCTAAGCTTAAAAGCCTTAAAGTTAAATCAGTGCCATTTACAAATGACAATTGATGTAACATATTCTCTGTTGAAAACAATGAATGATCAAAGCAGGATAAGATTACAGTGCTGTGATTTGTATTTCACTTCCAAGAATGTATATGTATGTACGTGTATATGTTCCTATGTATCCGTAGTAACCACAGCCCTAACCCAGAAAGAATGGTGTTGGGAGCTTTGCTTTGAAAATCAAGTAGCCCATTAAGGGACATAAATATTAATAGAGCTGTCTAATCCTACATTCTCAAATGAGGTAGTTCAGATCATGATTCTTTGCATTTAAAATTTATTCATTGCACTGACCAGAATAGGAAACAGAATCCACATGTGAAGAAGTCACTGATATTGGGCAGTCTCTTAGCCACGGTTAATTCCTAAACACAAAAGTACAGACTACGCGATTTCCTTCCTTATTCTACTCCCAATTCTCCTACAAAAGTAAAAAAAATTGCATGGGCCTAGTTCCACGACACTGAGTATGTATCATATTCTCTACAAAAACCGCACCTCCATGTTTTCACATTCAGGTATGTTCAGGCAATATGAAGGCTTTAGTACAGGTTAATAAGAAAGAGCATACTGTCATCCCAAGTGCAGAACACACAATACCTGGGGTTTCTTTAAGTGGTCATATTAATAATAATTTTCAAATTATCTTTATATAGGTATCATTAAAGTAAGACATTCATACTGCAAACTACTGTAATGCAAATAAATTAATATATAGTATTAAGAAAGCACAGGCATCCAGCTAAAGTAAGACATACAGTCCTCCTAAGAGATAAGTTACCCTATCATTCTGGATCACAAGATATTTTTGCTTTGACTATAAAGTAAAAGGGAGTTCTGAAATACCAAACAGAGTGCAAAACTATTCAAGTATGCCCTAGAAATGATGCAAAAGTTTGACAGGAAATAACACATAATCAACAATGTAATGAGTATCAAACAGTAAAACAGTGTTATGTGCAATATCAACTAGGTTCTATTAAATTTAGAATTACGGATTCTAACCTCTAAAAAAGCAACACAAAATTAATTAGATGTCTTTGCACAGATTTTCCAAAACCAGCCCTAGCAAATACAGAGGTTTCTGCTTATATGCATATCCATAATGGAATTAGTAACATCTGACCTTCACGTACCTGAAGCAAGACATGAGAACAGATGATCTTTATCTGTAAATTGAAGTATACTGAAATGCAGACACAAGTATTTAGCAAAAAGCATACTGTACTGTCACATCCATTTGACCTGCCTCCAGCTGGTCCTTTTGTAGTCTCTGCACTGTGCATATCCAAATCCCACCAACAGGTGGTAATGCCTGTAATGCTCACAACTACTACTACTGTAGTACTACTCCAGCATAACCCATGGATAGAATTCCTTTCATTTCTGCATCTATCATCATCATA
This sequence comes from Psilopsiagon aurifrons, assembly GCA_025447955.1. Taxonomy (NCBI): domain Eukaryota; kingdom Metazoa; phylum Chordata; class Aves; order Psittaciformes; family Psittacidae; genus Psilopsiagon; species Psilopsiagon aurifrons. Next base: position 54,574 of record JAOEHY010014626.1, read on the forward strand.
ATACTCCCTGTTCTTCAAAATTTTTACCCTTCTCATGTCCCTCAGCTGACAACTATGTACAGATACTGATTTATCTAATTCCATCTATTTCATGTGATAAAAAAGAATCAAACATATAAAATAGCACACAGCTGTTGGTTCAGTCACTTTGAACTTACATATCTCTGATTAATTTAAACAGTGGTGTAAAAACGATGGTCTTATTTTCATATTTTCTCTTTCCAGTAATTTTCATCCCTAAATGCAACAAAATGACTGCAACCTAAAAATCCTGCAAGAATATTGGGCCTTTCTTCTTTTTTCACAGAAACTCAATACTATTTCTAAGCTGCTCCTGCTAAGATGCTATGACACTATTGCAACTTTGTTCTACAACATGATTCCTTTTACTACAGGGCATGGGGGAAATCCAAGCCAAGGCTAATCTTAGGTTATAAACAGGTGAGTAGAGCATGAGTTACTCAGAGAACAGAGATTACTACAACTATGCCAACTGCCCAGGTTGAAGGTGTTCAGGAGTTCTCTGCAATTGTCAGCAGGGAAACGTGGGGTTTTTATTGTGCTGTGCGTGCAGTGAATTTAACTGGAAAGGCACCTACTGAATTTCAAATAACTCTCTTTATTCTCCTGCAGGCTCACAGGACAATAAATACAACTTACTCATTTCCTGGACTCTCCCACCTTTTATTTTTGCTGGTTTTCCAATTTTGTTTTTTCAATATTATCTCATAGTAAAAGATGTTTTCTTAGGACAATGATGGAGATCTGCATCTTTATTTATGACTTTATGAATCAGCGTCTGGGTGATAGGAAGTGAAAGTTGCTCAGCTAATTACACACGCCTGATGAACTGCGTAATAACTGCTGCAGCACTGCACATTAATTGAATGCACATAAATGACAGCAGTTATTCTAACTTGAATGATGTGTGAAGAAGTTACGTTGCTCACAGTACCATGATTATCTTTGTTTCCAATTTTGGGAATCCAGCTTAAACAATCGTATTTTTACAGCACAGAAAAAAAATCCCTAATAGAAAACAGTAAAAGTCACCTCAAAGCCCAGAACTTTAAAAACAAATTGCCATGAGTCACTGAAAGTGTATTTATACATCTAAAAAAGTATATATTGAGCAACTACAATTGACAGTAATTAACAGCTAGCTGCAATTACCAGCCAGTAAGAGATATAAGAGCAAAAACCTTGGAAAATGAGGCCATCTTCATTTAGATAACAAGATACTGCCTTAAAAAACTAATACAGAGTTTACAGAGTTGAACTGTGCCTAAGCCTGAACAATTTTCTGCTAAGATGCTTTGCTAAAATGTATCTGTCCTGGAATAACAGGGACATATAGCTACTGGCATAAAAAATATGTACTACAGCTAATAGGTAAACATGTATGTCCACACTGCTCTTTGTTTACCCTCAGAAGTATTCTAGATTCAAATATAGGCCAGCTATTAAATAACACATTATTTAAAGAAAATAATAAAAAGAAATAATCTGCTATAAAACAAATGCGTAAAGTAGTACAAAAACCATGCTTTAAACTAGTATCAAGTGCCTACTTTAAATCAGTACCAAAACATACTTTCTATATTGTGTCTCAACTGCTTTGGGAATTTGCAAATGTTCACAAAGAAATCTGCAAATTCTCCCATGCTCCCTAACACAAAAAGGGTAGAAGCCAAGTTTCAAAGCTTCCAAAAACAGCCTCGTTTCCAAAGTGCCATGTCACAATATTTTAACATTTCCCTACACCCCTATTAAAGCGATTTTCAGCTTTACAAAGAGAGTTGTAATCTCCTAACGAAGAAAATCAATGCTCACTTTCAGAAACGTGTAAATGAAAAAAAAAAAAAAAAGGATTTCACATCTACATTTCAGGGAAGTTAACGATGCTCCAAGAAAATACAGTGTATCATGGAATAAGTCAATGCAGACTTTCAGTTCTGCTTTGCTGTAACATATCAAGCCATTGCACTATACCACTGGAATACAGAGCTGCGGAGCCGTGCCAGCAACTTCAATGGCAATAGTACCAGGCCCCAGTCATACGAGCTACCTCCTATGCACGCATATACAACACACTGTATCTATGCATGAGTGACAAACACTCCTCTAAACCATGAGGCCAAGACAAAGAAGCTGCCAATAAGGTCAGCATGAGATAGTGAGAGAGAGATGATCAGGTGCAACTGAGTTGCGGCTCCAAGGATGCTATCTTCTCATCTGCTTTGCTTTACATGGTCCTCTCCTTAAATACCTTTCTGGCTTCATTAGGACAAGAGAGTCCTTAACAGTTCACTTCACAGCATAAGCAAATCAGCCTCTTTCAACTGTATTATTCATTCTTCCTTTGCAAGATCTTGATCTTTCCCCCATATTTTTTGTGTCCACTTTATACATACCTCCTTTTCTACAAATTTTCTTGCCGGGTTTTCTGGCACATTCCTTGGATATTCTTTTGACTGAAAAATGAATAGAAGACTAGAAAATAACATGGAGCTCCATCACAGACAGTAGGAGCATGCAACACCACTATCTAACTTAAATATGACCTGCTTTATTAGGTGCGGAAGACTCTCAACTGGTTTTGCCTGCACATGCAATGGATAAGATGTTGATGCATCTTCCCAGAAGTCAGTGGGTGGCAATGAGAATTAGGCACCAACTTCGACCTAAAAATACACGTGCTGTGGGAGAAAAATAATGAGTGTAGACAGAAAGAAAACCAAAACCAAGGACAGATACACACACAGAAAAGCAACGTGCACACATGTAATATGCTGGCATGCAAACAAAGAAAGCCATGCATGCTACCAGTACACATGATTTAATATTGTTAGAACGTAGAACAGGAAAATAAAAAGATCTCCCTGTTTCGACTGCTGTTAACTCACCATCCTCAGTTGGGACATAGATATTTAAATAGAGGCAGTCTTCATTCTGATCTTGTACATAGGTGGAAACTACATCCAAATTATTAGTAAACCACACAGGAAGCATGACTTCAGGCAACCTGCCTTCTATAATGTTCTGGGGGCACACTGGAGCAAACTGAGTGGTATTTCTGATATTTGCCCAGGGAGACAGAGGCTCAGGAGGTTGAAAGCGGCGCTCCCCTGTTGGAGGGGCAGCATATGGAACCCCAAGAAACTGAATAACGGGCCCCAAAATTTCATTATTAAGTTCCTTCTTAATCCCTCTTATCTTGCCAAAGTTGGTGGTCACCACTGGGTTGGTATCATCCAGTTTTTGGGAGGACACAGCTGCAGCGTGAAGCAAAAATCCAAGTATACAAGAAGCAAAAGTGGCATTCAATCCCATGTGTAACAGGCGGACTATCATCGCTCTCCATACACAGTTCAGCCACATGGATCTTGGAAAGGCCATGGTCCCTCATTAGTTGTGTAACTACAGTGAAGCAATCTGATTTGTATCCACTGGTGTAAAAACCGGGCAACCGAAGGAAACAGATCAAGTTCCCTAAATACGCGCCTGTCAGAAAAATCTCAAAAGGCTTTTCATGCGGTAAGTATCTTCCATTGATTTCACACTTATTGAAGCTGCATCTTCACTCAGCACTATTTATCAGACTACATCCTATTGACAATTCTGTTTTCCATAGCAGCAATATGAAGAGAGCAGCCATTTACTGCAGAATCCCCTCTTATAAATCAAATCCAGTTAGCCGCAGGTCTATATCCTGGAGAAAATGAAAATAAATCATTAGTATGAAAGAGCTAATATGAGCAGAGTGATAACTAGATGTTTCATAAGTTATTTACATACATTAATAGTTGCTAGAGTCATGTAAGTAAAATTGCAGTAGCTTATGGGTCCACGACATGGTGGGTGAAATACTCATTACTGGCTTATCTATAATAGCACCTGTTGAATTTATAGAGATTTTTCAGAAGAAACAGAACTCACAGAAAATACATTTTTAAAAGTCACCTTTTAAAGAATTAAGTAATTTGCTCCCAGGCTACATTACACAAGTGTTTCTGTTAATGTTTTATTTAACTTAATCAGTCCATAATCAATTTTTACCTTGTTTGCACAAGTTGATTTTCAAAATGAAAGTAATTATTTTTTAGATCAGAAGATATTGAAATTAAGTTAGGCAACTCAAATGCATTTTATTTCATTAAAAGCAGATTATAATACAAACTTTTTGTTGTTCATTGTAAAATACAACTTCTTATTAAAACATTGAGGCAACTGGAATATATTTGTACAGATAACATTAATTACTGTGCTTTTCCATGATAACCTGAATTACCATACTTTATAGGGTTTTCTTATTTTACAAGTTTCTGATAGCTGATGAAAAACATCTACAAGAGTGAAATGTTCACATCAACAAAGGACCAAAATCTGCTCCCGCTAAAGGGAAAGGCAAACTCTGAATTTGCACATAACTGGACCTCGGTGGTCTTTTTTTCAAAACTGATTTGGAAAAGGATATGAACAGACAGTTTAGGTATGGAGCTGAACATCAGAATTTTTACTTCAGACCAATCCTGCATTCCTTATAAACTACTGACTTAAGTGAAAAATGAAAATGCATGATGAATGCACCAAATCCCTACCATCCTCAATTTATAACAGAAACAATAAACGTTCCCACAGGACAGGAGAAATCTTATCTTTCATACACCCGCATGCTGACTGAACAATATCCTAGAAAAAACAATCAGTTAAGATCACAGACTGTATAATCTCAAATTCCAGATCTTATTTTCAACTACTTCAGCTCAGAGGTTGTCACACAAAGCTGTGTTTCAGCACTTCTGAAAATTGCTCAGTGCATATCATTATAACTTCCACATTCATGTTAAACACATTTCCACTGCGACTTACAATATACACAACATACCAGCGTAATCTTACACTCCCTAATAAGCAGCGTATAATGCACAAGAAATGCGTTTTGCTTTGTACAGGAAACATTTTAAACCACCTGCTTTTGAAACAGCATTGGCAGCTTTAATGAGGATTGTTTTTTTATCATGTCTATACACATTGTAGGGAGAATTCAAAAGACCAGCTTGTGTAATAGTCAGACTACCCTGCAGTTTGGGTTATTAAAAAGGAGATTGTAAAAGCTATATAGGACAGCAGGAGATTTGGTTCATGTCTAGTGTTCCTTTAGCTCTGAACAATCTATCTCAGGAGGCAATAAGGAGATAGATGAAGCTTTTCCATAATTTTCTCTCTCCCTTTCTTTCTCTGCTAATTCTAACACCTTCTCTGTGAAACTGCATTAACAAACAGGCTTGTGTTCTCTGTTCTCCAGTTTCAAATTCTCAGTGTTTGCTGGAAACACACCAATTTAGCTGCAGAAAATAATTCCCCAAACTTGATGTACATGTTAGAATTCAGTTTAATAAACTTACACAGAATGTCATGCAGACAATTGCCTCTTGGAAGACTGCTGCTTTGTTGCATTTCAAATTTTGAATGTAGTGGGATATTATTGAGAAATACATAGACAAGTGCCAGAACAGAAAGCAGCAAGTACAATTTTGCTCTTCTGGGTTGATGTACAGTGGGTTATGGAAAGATGGGAGCTTATTACCATTACTGAGTGGTATACAAGCACCTCTACAGATTTAAACCTTTTCCACTAGGCCTCCAAATACCTAGTTTTTTGGGTTTTTTTCTGTCAGAAGTGGAAAAACGTAATCTCTCTTCTTTCTCAAATCCAAACTTGTAAATAGCAGGAATTTAATCTCAGTAACCCTCCAGCTAATTTACATGGTCTAGGGAGGTCTGAGGACAAACCAAATTCAACATAGCTGTGCCAAACAACAGCACCCTTCATTTCGAGCTGATGAGTTAGTTCAACATGGAAAATTACAAAATTGCTACTAATAAGCCATTTAGCACTTTCACTCTGAAAGTCTAAGGCCTGTTTTCAGATCTAAGACAAGTTTTTCATACGCTTGATACCTAAATGTCAAATTCAATGCAAATCCTAGGCCCGGGCTATAGTTTTAAGCTTGTCCATCAGCCGCTTTGCCATTGCAGCTGAACAGTTCTGCTGTGATCTAAAGTTCTGGTTTGCCTCCCATAAACAAGGCTTTACTGTGAGACAGAGACAGGAGCCTAAAAAGGTAAGAATATAATGCAATACTGTATTTGGCTATTTTTGATTAATTAACTATTGGGTAGTAGCTGGTGTCACTGAACAAATTTATAAGCTATACAGGGCCGTAAATTGGAAAGCACTTGCACAAGTGGAATCAACAGATCTGCACTGCATTTGTAACTTAAATTTTGGATTTTTGTTTGTTTGTTTGTTTTCCTTCACAAGCCTTTCTTTCTAAATGGCTAAGTAACAGTTTATTTTTGAGACTGAGAGGTCAAACATTCAAGCCTGTCACTGGCTGCCCTGAAGCAATAACATTAAAAACACAAATTCACAGAAAGAAAGAGGCTGAGATTACTCAAATCTTTTAAGACTTTTATGCCAAAATTTTATTTCAAGCACTAGATGGAAAGCCAAGAAGGAAACAAGCCTGGGGGATGTCTTAATTGTTGAGGATCAATGTTGGACAAAATATTTTTAGTCCTCCACCAAGTTATCTACATAGGACTATCCCTTGTATCTGGACTTGATTGAACAGGAATCAGTGGAAAGAGAAGTAATAAATGGAAACAGGAATGATCAGGGAGAAGAGCAGGGGAATAAGGAGTACTAACAATCAATCTGAGGTAAGCGTCTTGTGGATCTGAGGAGGAGGAGAAAAATCTTCAGATTTTACTATTGTCTAGATGTGAAGATCACAACTGGTCCCTGTGCTAACACAAATGAATTCTACTGTAAAAAGTATTTGATAAAGTCTTTCATGGTCATTGGAACAGTCTACACCATATAAAGGGTTTTTTTCTATCATCTATTATTTTATTATCTTCCTTTCTGAATATAAATTACTTTATAGCTCAGATTCTGAAATACTTCAGAGAGGTATTTAGTATGCTGAGGAGCAAGCAATACAAGATAACTTCAGTGCATCTTTGCATTTCCAATGACACAGGGCGTCCCACAACAGTTTACATCTGCTGCAAGCTGCGACAGCTAAACTTCTCTTTGCTACTCATGCAAAGAGCATCAAATCTTAAGGGATGTCTCGAACTGCACCACTTACCAATAGTTCCAATGGACTAATAAAACCTTTGGTGGCACCCAAGGCTTACAGCCATATGCCAGCTTCAGCACATGTAAAGGCATTCTTATGATACACCACTGGCTGTTTTCTTTTTAGCTGAAGATGTACCCAGTAATTTGATATTCATGCTTAAAAATTCCTTTCCACTTCAATTTTGCTAGTAAATCCCAATTGCACAAATATTCATAGAAAGCAATTGTAAGAGTTTTGAACTGCACACAATGCTACTTCATTTCAAAACACAAATGCTATTTTGCAGAACCAATAACATTTGCATCCATTTTTACTTACAACAGTCTCTACTTAGAACTAAGAGCCCAAAGTTGTTTCATGTCTCTAAAGAGAAATCCATGTTCTGAAATATGCTACAATGACAAACAGGCACATGGCCGGTGGAATAGAAGCCATTAAAGGAAAGACTGACCTAGGGTGAACACTACATTGGTATGACACACCAACTGTAAACATGACCAGATAAATCCTTCAGATGCATCACAGAATTTCCCATCTCTTCATTCACATTTCAAGTTAGCATTCCCAAGTCAGCAGAGGGAAGCACTGTGTCAAACAGCATATTTTTTCCCTATGTAGTAGTAAAGACTTTTAAACAGCATTTCCATAAATACTTGGTAAAGGGAAGGGACTTACATGTACTTAGTTAAAAAAAATTAACTACATACATTAAAAAATAACAGGTGCATGAAATTGTAATAGAGGAGACTGCAATCCTGAATACATACACCTAAGAAGGGTATGGCTCTGTGCGGGTTTGGTTCGCTCTCACATGCCAGCACTCCTTCCACCTGAAAGCAACTGCAGGCCTGGAAGCTTTGGAAAGCAGCTTGGAAACAAATCCAACCCTACTGAGATGCACTTTGCTGAGATCACCAACAAGGTGTGAATATGGCATTACTCTGATGGGTCACAATCCCGTCCCACATTGGTATAAGATTACAAGTGTTATGCTATACAGGGCTGCACACAACTCAGCTGATAAAGATTTCCAGGTGCTACAAACTGTGTAGATAAACCACTCTGAGATCAGACTGATTCTTCAGCAACATTCTCTCACCTCTATAGAATACAAAGTTTTGCAAATAAAACCTTACAACCAAATTAGTAAAAATATTTACTACAGTATTCAACACAGTGTAGCACACAGCAGTGAAAAGTTGAATTAAACTAAGTAGGTGTTGCAAGACTCATTTAAAATGTCATGTATTTTTCAGCTTCACTGTATTTTTGTTCTTCCCCATTACTGGAAATATTCACTAATGCTAACTCATGATTAATTAGTATTTTCATGATCAAAAGATCCTTTTAAATAATTTCTGCAACTTAGTTTGCCAGAATAGGAAGACTTCTGATCATAATTTTCTATTAAGCTTTATTTTTAAATAGACAAATTAAACCTATGAGAAGAGGGTCACTTAAGTCTTATTATGTTCCTTTTATTCACATCAATAAATCATTTTCTTAAAATAATTCTATTTCTTAGCAGAAGTAATTGTTTATATTACCAGAAGTTGGCTGCAATTTTTTAATGTAGACTATAACTGTCTGACATTTTGCACAGTAAGTAGGCAACGAAATGGTGATTTTACCCATAACAGAAAGAATGGGTAACTCTGTCACTTATGTGTAAAGTTTTAGACAGCTAAGTAATACAGATTTAAATTAAAAATGACAGATGCACTGGCTTGGAATATAATGGGCACTGAAGTGAACCTTTATTCCTTTTAGCAGCTTACAGTTAACTCTTAAACGGACTACGCATTATACTCACTTTTGAGTCCTCTATTCAGCTAAATGATCAAATGGCTTTTCTGTTGATGGCAGTAGTGTGCTTGAGGACATGCAGATTTTTTGACCTACTGTAGAAATTCAGCTGAACTCCTGTTAATCAGAGGTCATACCAGATGAAAAAATATCCCAGAAGTTTCTCATCTGAGCTCTTCAGTATAGAAATCTGTATCTTCTATATCACAAAGCCAAGTGAATTTAACTTGCTTTGATTAACACTTTGTAAACTCTGCTTCTTATCTGATCACTCTAAAAGAGTGTACTAGAACCTACCCTAGAGGCCCCTAAAACTAAGTGGTTTTTTATTGTGTCTTGCAGATGAAAAATTAAGCTACAGAATTAGTAACAAAGTTCATTACCTGATACGTTTGTGGCTGACCCACGGTTCACTGGGGTTAAGCATATGAGAAAAGTAAACTGGATTTTGTTTGCTACCTTTAATACAATTGCATCAACAACAATACTACCTGCAGTGCTAGTTCATCACGTAAGGCAAGCTTTCATATCAGATTCATAAGAAAGACATCACTTTTTTATTTTCCTATTTTTGTGGCATTCAAGATAAAAAAAATGGAAGATTAAAAAAGCTAAAAACCAGTTATTACAATTCCTTGAGAGAAAACTCTGAAAGCAAAGATATCTGAATGAACTCAGATTTGTCTATGTATCATTTTTCTATCTGAATACCATAGAATAACAGTTCCAAAGAATACAAAATCCTTGTTGTATAGTTAGATCAATAACTTGCTCTTCAGTAAGATGAATCTAAAAAAAACAAAACAAAACAGCCCACTCAACAAACTTCCTTGCAGCACAAAAAAGAGCAAACGCTTTACTTGAACAGATTCTGGTCTCGATTCCAGGCTAATTGAGATCAAATTCCAACTCATCATAAAATCCACAGAGGTATAAATATAATCCGTTAATCACAAACCCAAATCTCTAACTCAGCTTCAGAAGTGCTCTTCAGTAGCGTTGCCATGCTTTCCAGAACCGTTGAGTGCATACTACATTTCAAGCACAGTACTGGCATTTTAGGGATCTATCAACTTGAGAGTCCCCCTTCCTGTGATGTAGTATTTTGTGTATCTGTGACTTTACTTGCATTTGTTCCAAAATGAATTTCATGCTTAACTTGTTTTTCTTAATTAAACTTCCTTTAGCAGTTTCCAATATGCACATTATTAAAAGCCATTAGTCCCATTCATGCCTGCCTGTCATTTTTGGCTTCATAGTCATGTATTGAAAAACTCTGTTGCTTTATATAAGAATCAAATTAAATAATAAATATGAGAACTTGAACATTTTATGAGTGTCAGTATGAGAAAGTGGCTGCAAGGTCCATAAGGTTTCACACAAAAAAAAAGCATTACAGCTAAAGCTAACATGCTGACACATCTCTGATCTATAAAGTCTGCAGTAATGGTAGCAGTAAAGTGTTGTGCCATAGACATGGAATTTTTCTCTCACATGAAACAGAAATAGGATATAGCACAGACTATATTTACTGTTGTAAAAAAATTTCAAATAAAATTTCTCAAAAGCTTAGAATATAACACCATTAAATGTCTACAAAGATTTATTCTTTCCATCTGACTTCATGCGTAGCTCCTGTTATTCAGCTCCTTGTCCTGTTTTCATTTTCTACCGCTATCTGTGAGTAAGACACTCATTTAAGCTACAGCAACTAGTCTCAGATCTCCCTGTGGTCATGTCCTGGTCATGCTGACCATGCCTCCAGTGAGAGAAATGTGTCCTAGCCAGCAGCAGGGTCTCATGGCGATTATTTCAGGGCACAAGCCTCCACAGAAAAAACACCATCTTTGTGCAACCAGTTGAAGAAACAAAAGCTCCATCCCACAATGCCTGTATTACACAGGCTTTAGGATGTCAAAATATTCAGTATCTCTATGTAGTAAGGTTTCTCCTAAATAATCTGTCATTTTCTCCTCACAAGTATTTCTGTGTGCCTACATAACACTTTACCGCTTTCAAGTACTTTTTTTAGAAACTGGGGGACGGGGTTTGGAAGGCAGAAGTTAAAGAATAATTTTAAGTTCAGGCATTGAACTTAAAAGCTTCAGACAAGATGGAACTAAATAGAAACAAAAAAGTACAACATAAATGTATTCCTTTCATTAAATCCCCAGAAACAGTCCAGCAAGTGGGCTAATGGCATCTCTGTGCAGGATTTGATTGAGGAGATTCAGAAAACGTATTTTTAAATTGCCATTTAAGTTCTCTGCTTGGTTAAACGAATACCAGTCACTTGAAATACAATATTTGTAAAGCACCCTTGATCAATTTTATGATTTTACAGCCACATTGCTAATTTCCAAGCACTACATTCCCCCTTAATATGGCACAAAAGACCTAGCCAAGCATCAGTGGAAAGTAACAGACTACCCAAAGGCAGCACTACAACTGATTATGCAGAAAATACAAGGACAAAACGGAAGAATTCAGCATTCAGCAAATGGGGAAAAGGGAACTCCAACTGTTTTTCTTTTAATGGCCTCATCTTTTATTTTCCCACAGCACTGGAAAAATCATTTTACCCTGCTGTATGCAGCCCAGACCTTTACATGGCTTGATTACCACCCTAAGAATTATCTACAGTAGACACTGTGGCCCGTGGATTCAGGCAGATGGTGGCCCTTTACACCACCTTTTCAGTGAAAAGTGGTATGATAGAGTGGGTGCACATAAAAACTGGAACATAGTACTAAGTATCCAACTAGTCACTTTTTATCCCTGGATAATACACAATACATCATTAGTGAGCAATTAAGAGTTATGAAAACAAAGTCTGCTGGAAAACATGTAGGGTCTTCAGAGGCAGATGGAAATGTGAAGCTGAGTCCCCAGGAAGTCAACATGATTTCCCCTTGTAATTGTGATCATCCAGTAGTCATTCTGGGGAATGTAATGTCATCATTTATCAGGATGTGCTTTCAACATGCGATACGTGATGAAGTTTCTCATCAGCTTCTTTTTTTTTTGTATCTTCTAAGTTCCTCCCTCCCTCCCACACAAACTCTTCTGCAACGCTCAGGTAGCAGGCAGGCATCCCCTTCTGAATGCACACATTCCCTCTTAATGCAGAGCTCAGAAGCAGGGCTACAGTAATGGAAATATGGTTTTATAACAGCCTCTATTCATTGGTCAGGATCTATTTTTTATCATTAGTTGTTACACTTAACCATACACAGATATCTGGGACTAATCAGAAATATTATTTACTGGATCAGACTGACTGCCCATCCTTTATGAATAGAAACCCACAAGGGTTTCTACTGATTCTCTGGCAAAATGTTGCCTTTTCATTATTTGCTTTCAAAGAATGTCTGCCTCTTTTTGCCCTTCTTTTTCACTATTTAATTTTTAACTAGTTTCTTTTTCATGTGATTAAAAAAACATAATACATATGACATCAAACAAATAATTCAAAGCTAGCCAAGGATCTGTAATACAGCTTCACGTCTCTATTAGAAAGGAATGCATATTTGCTTTTAATAAAGAAAGGCAAGCCAATCCATTATGAACTGAGACCCTATTTAAGCCTCTGCTTTCTTCTCTTTTCCCCAGACACCATTTGAACAATTAGAGTGGTTTATGCTTCTGTGTATGCCAGTGGATATTAAATATGCAAACTGATAAAAAATAAAACTACCACCATTACCATGTTCAAATCCTCCATTCACTTGCAAATCAATTTATCTGCCTACAGCTCTGTCCCAGTCCTTTAAATAACCCTCCGCAGTAGACTGCTCCACCTCCAGCCAAATAATGCAGAGTAAACCCACTTTGTTAAGGGTGTGTAAGTATCAACAGCTACGGTGTTATCTTCTTACCCTGCTATCGAAAAGGGGTAAGATAACCAAAGCGGTATCAGGATGACAGCTCTTCTCCTTGCTTCTACACAACTTACTGCCTTAGGCAGACTGAAGACTCTGATGGCTTTCATTAATCACATAACACAAGTGTGCAGCCAAATCCTGCTTCCCAACACACTTAGTATGATTATGCTCAGCCTCATTTTTCTTCCTGTGGTCTGCATATGATTCATGTGAAATATACAGAATAAACAAGGCCTCTTCCTATGTGTATAAGGACTCCCTAACTGTTTACTGCAAAACTGCTTTTGCAACATTGCTGCAGTCTGTACCTTCAGTCAAAGAAAACCAGTGTCATCTATCAAAAGTAACTAAAAAGCAGCCGTCTTTATCCCTGCATCCTGTACCTGAAATGAAAAGGGGGGAAAAAGAGAAAAAGAAAGAAGGCATAAAAAACCTACCCAACCAGTATTTCCAAACATGGCTACTTAGCTTTTGGCTCTGAATCTGCAAATCTAATTTCAAAGATGTGAAAGTGGGCTGCATGTTACAGCCGTTGAGCTCACACAAGTCTCAGTGCAGTCAATAGGAATCAGTACCTTTGAAAATCAGGGCCCTGAATAATGGGCTTTATTTTTAAATGTCCATTTGTACCATGCATAGGTCTTTCACTTCTCAGGTGGCTGTAATCAACTATATGCAATTTCATAAGTACCCCTTGCTTCAATTAAGGCAGCCCAGTAAAAAAGTAGGAAGAAAGGTCCCAGAGCACAGTGTTGCTCTTTCACCAGTAACAGTAGTCTGTCAATGCATTAAAAATGCTGTTACTGTAAAAACCAAGCAACCTGAAAAAACAGCCTAGGTCTTAAGGGAGCATGAGAAAGTTATTTTAAGCATCGTCACAAAAACACGGTTTCAGATACAAATTATCTCTGTGAATATATCAGCATGGTCTGGTCCCACTAAGGCTCTGAATAAATGCAAATACTGCCACAGTGGATGGCAGTACCAGAGAAAATATTTTCTCAAACAATTTCTTACACTTATGCGAGGGGAAAAAAAAAGAAAAAAAATTCTACTTCATTTCAAATTCACAGAACATCAAACGTGCCAAAAACATTCACTCTGATATTTATAGCTTCTATGGGATACATTTCAATTTTATACTAGTGGATTTTTAATACCATAGTTGTTAGAGCTAAAACAAACTGGCCTTCCAGAAAGCAAAACCAGAGTCAAACTAAAATGATATTCCTTCAAAAAGGTCAGCAAATTTACAGAAGAAAACAGCTTGTCCAGATTGTGTCACCTACAGGAGCCAGAACACACCACTTTAATCAAGCTCTGTTTTGTTTTATTTAAACAATTATTCTAATGTAATTGCTTGGAAACCATATGCATCCTTAAAATGATTTGAGATTATATCCTTTCTCCTGATTCCAAGGTAACTTTCTGGCTTTAATTATAAGTCAATTAATATTAAGTAATTTGGCTGATTAATTTTAATTAAACCTGTTGAAAATTGATTTTCCTTCAGCAAGTAGAGCTGAGGCTCTAGTGCGATCGTCAGGAAGAGAAACGGGGAAGAGAAAGAAGCGGGGGGAGAAAGCCCGGTACTTAGCACCCAAGGAGAACATCTCTGAAGAAAAAAAAATATATTAATAAATAAATCGATCCCCAGCCAGGCCCGGCAGCCGGGGAGGGGACCCGCGCTGCGCAGAGGCTCGGGAGGGGGCCCCAACCCGAGGCGACGCTTCCCAGGGGGGGCCCGCAGGAAAAGTTCGCTCTCCCGGGCGGCAGCGGGGGCAGGAGCCGGCGGGCGGGCCGCGCCTGCGGCAGGTGCGGGCTGGACCGGTGCGGGCGGTGCTTGTGTGTAAATCTCCCTGCAAACACCCCCGCGCCCCATTACGGCTCTTGCCTCCGCGCAGCCCCCATGGGGCACCGCTCGCCATCGCAGCCGCACAGCTCGGGCGCAGCCCTGCACCCCAGCCCCGCTGCAGCAGCTAAATGCCATCTCCCTGCACGCACACGCACGCACCCACACACACGGCTCGCAAACCGACAAAGCCCCCCAGCTCGGCCTCGCAGCCGCCCTGCCAGGGGCCGGGGGTGCTGAGCCCGGCTCGGCCGCCCCTCCTGCCCAGCCCGACCCGGGCTCGCCCCGCACACCGAGAGCATCAAAGTATTTACCAGTTCACGGCCGCTTTTCTGCAATCACGGCTGAAACTGTAATTCAGTGGATTCGCCTCCTCCGGCTCTCGCCCAGCTGCTGTGGGCTTGAGGTTTCTCAATCGTGCCTCGGACACTTCCGAATTATATCGATTTTTAGGTAATTTTCTCCCCCTTCCTCGGATCGGGGCGAGGGGAGGGGTGGGCTGGAAATCCCCATCCGGAATTCAGCCTTATCCGTGCCGAGCCACCTCCATTTAAATCCGACCATCAGGCAAGCAATAGAAATGATCAAACGCTACTTCTCTCCGTCTGCAAGCAGATAATCCCACTAATCCAATAGATCTCCCCCGAGCCGAAATTGCCCTCCAGACGAATCCCTTTCGCTTGATGTCCGGCGGGTGATCGCGACGGTGCCCCGAAGGGTGCGTGTGTATGTATGTACGTAGGGTGTGTGTGTGCGTGTCTGTGTTAATCTTTTTTGGCTCCTGGATGCGCCGCTCTCTAAAACCGCCGAGAACCCTGCTTTTTCCCCTATTACACGTTTCCACTCCAAATTGCTGCTGGATGAAAAATGGTACAAAGATACCCCCAGCGGCGGCGCGGCGAATGGCGCGGGCAGCCCCGGCCCCCCTTCGCGCCCCCCCCCCCCCCCACCCCGCCCCCCCCCACACCCCCCCCGCGCCGC
>JAOEHY010014627.1:0-31775 GCA_025447955.1 Psilopsiagon aurifrons
AGGATGAGAAAGTTGGGGCTGTTCAGCCTGGAGAAGGGAAGGCTGCGTGGAGACCTCATAGCAGCCTTCCAGTATCTATAGGGATGCTGGGGAGGGACTCTTCATTAGGGACTGCAGTGATAGAACAAGGGGAAACTGATTCCAACTTAAACAGGGGAAGTTTAGATTGGATATAAGGAAGAAATTCTTTACTGTGCGGGTGGTGAGGCACTGGAATGGGTTTCCCAGGGAAGTTGTGAATGCTCCATCCCTGGTGGTTTTCAAGGCCAGGTTGGACAGAACGTCAGGTAACATGGTTTATTGGGAGTTGTCCCTGCCCATGGCTTGGGGGTTGGAACCAGATGATCTTAAGGTTCTTTCCAACCAGAACTATTCTATGATTCTATCTTAGGAGACATTTACTAATGGCAAGAAAAATCTAACAGTAGAAACTTGTCTAGGAAAGGTATTGAGTCTTCATCATTAGAGGTTTTAACAACTGTTGAGAGGACAATATAAATACCATAAGAGTAGTTGTTTTTCCCTTGGGGCAGATGACTCCCTGAAGTTTTCCATCCACAATGACCCCATGTTAATTATGATGTAGAGCTTTTTGCCTGAGTCTCTTCATTACTGAATCACATCAGTAAAAGACAATATAAAGATCAATTGAATGTAAAGCTATTTTAGGCAACTTTTCATTTGTCTCTTTGCTTCCTTTCAGCATGTAAATCTATGCCCAGTTTTCTTGATAATGCAAAGGCTGTGGGGAGGTGGGGGGATGACATTCTAGTAGCTAGAGAGAAGTAGAACTTCTTGGCAATCTTAATTTGACTTAAGATCAGGATATAAAAGTTGTCAAATTATCTGCATGCAGATAATTGTTGTGTGGTACAACCACACAACGCAGGTGCAGGAGGGGGATGGAATAGTAGTAGTTAGTGCAGGACCACTATCTGTGAAACTACATGGAAGTGGGAAGACTGAAAATCAAAATACAGGTTCTGCTGCCTTGTAAGCTTACTTTTGCGTATTATAATTTAGACATAAATTTTTGCAAAAACCATTAATTTTCTGTTATTCTGTGTCTTTTTCAATGGTTACTAAACTTGTCATATTTACCCATTCAACTCCTGTTGGCAATGTGAATCTTATCCTAAAGCAAACAACAGAAGTCCTGCTCTTTTAAGCCTCTGAACATGAGAGCAGAGTCCAGCTCCCTGTATGTGATAGCCCCCTGTAAACAAGGGGTGGGCCATGGCCAAACCCCAAGATTAGGATTTCTCTGTTATTTATGAATGTTTGAATTTTCTAAATGGTCCCTTGATTCACACT
The DNA here is from genome assembly GCA_025447955.1 of Psilopsiagon aurifrons. Lineage (NCBI taxonomy): Eukaryota > Metazoa > Chordata > Aves > Psittaciformes > Psittacidae > Psilopsiagon > Psilopsiagon aurifrons. Next base: position 1,315 of record JAOEHY010014627.1, read on the forward strand.
AAATAAACTATGAATATACACTTGTCTACCATCCAATGATATTTATAATCAATTCGTAATCAATAAAAAGGTACAGATGGTCAAACCAGTAGTCTGTAGTTGCACACCCCCCAAAATAAAATCTGTTAGAGTGAACACACCAGTCACTGAGAAGATTGCTGCTCACTAAAAAGGGCTTTCATTCAGATCCTCAGGACTTTCAAAAAAGAAGTCCAGGTGCATATATTCCATGTTTCATGTGCTTCAATTGTTTCCAGATTAAGGACAAATTTCTTATATAAATTAAGAAGTAGTTTTTTAAAATAACATCTTTGCATATTTATCTTATTCATGTTTGATAGTTAGCATTGTGGAAGAAACTGTTGAACTGTCAATACAATTGCCATCTGCTTTCTCTTTACAGACTTTTGTTAGAACAAATGCAGCAAGAACACAGTATGTTTTTTCTCCTTTGGAGCTGTTGACAGATGGCCTTTAGTATGCCATGAAGTACACCAACTGTGCTGCAGAACACTTGAAATTGTAGCCATACTATTGTAAGGTATGGGAAAGCATTCGACATTGCATGTCATACTGTAATAACAATCACAAAATCCCACCCAAGTTACTCACCTGCTCTTGCTGGACTGTAAGAGAGTTTTCCCCTGCCTTCCATTATTTTAGGCCTACTGAGTGTCAAGGTAGCATCCTAAAAGTAGGGCTGTATGTCCTTCAAGACAGTGGCTATTCAGTTCAGTCTGTGAAAAGTAACTCATAAAGCTACTTTGAAAGATAAGGTCTGTGCTTTTCTGCTCAAAACTAACGGCTTATGTTTTCTGCATAATTGGAGTCACTACAGCTGGTGCTGGGAATTCCAATCAGTCACCCTTGGACACATGTATCAATTTTTTCCTTTAATTCAAAGAACTTAAGCATTGTGGTTGCCATATGCTCTCCTTCAACATGAGATTAAAGGATTTTGTGGTCATTAATAACACATCAAGATCCCAATTTAGTTCATAGACCTTATATACTTGCTCCCTTACAAGGACTGCTGATATTAATTTGTCATTACTAAAACTATCTGGGCACAAAATTGGGAAATAAGCAAATAGACAAATTGGAAACACAGTCCTTAAGGTGAAGGGCTTCACATTATAGTGTGTGTCACCATGGCAAATGATGACAGAATAGTCACAGGAATGGACATAAGGAGAGCAGAAAAATGCTTTAACTGCCAGACTATTTTCCCCAAAAATTTGTTATGTCCACTGCTTTTCTTACTTATTGCTAACTGAGAAATTAATTTGCAGTGAGTTTTGGTATACATACATGGGTTGATGTTTGATGCTATTGGTCTTGTGCATAGGGTACCAGCTGGAGCTGGGACTCTGACCCAGACAAGCCAGGACATCCAGAAATGGCTCAGCACTTGAAAGATCTTCTGTCTTTGTCATGTGGCATTACCCTTGGAAAGGCAACTGTATCATCCTGTAGCTGCTCTGATTGAGAATGTGGACTGTTGACCCTGGCTGGGCACAAGGTGCCCATCAAAGTTGCTCTGTCACTCCCCTCCACAAATTGATGGGGGAGAGAAAATACAATGAGAGTTTTGGGTTAAGATATGGAGAGGTAGAGATCACCCATCAATTGCCACCAATTACCATGGGCAAAAGACTCAACTTGGGAAAATCAGTTTAATTTATTGCTAATAAAATCAGAGTACGGTAAACAGAAATAAAATAAAATCCTAAAAACACCTTCACTCCATCCCTCCCTTCTTCCCAGCTTTAATTTCACTCCCAATTTTCTCTAACTCCTTCCCTTCAGTGGTGCAGGGAGATGGGGAATGGGGGATGTGGTCAGTTCATCACACATTGTCTCTGCCGCTCCTTCCTCCTCAGGGGACGACTCCTCGCACTCTTCCCTTGCTCCCACAGAAGACAATCCTGCATGGGCTTCTCCAAACTGAGTCCTTCCCACAGGCTGCAGTTCTTCACAGGCTGCTCCAGCGTGGGTCCCCCACGGGTTGCAGCTCCTGCCAGCAAGCCTGCTCCAGCGTGGGCTTCCCAAGGAGTCACAGATTCTTTCAAGAGGCATCCCCCTGCTCCAGTGTGGAGTCCTCCCTGGGCTGCAGGTGGAATCTGCTCCATCATGGACTTCCATGGGCTGCAGGGACACAGCTGCTTCACCATGGTCTGCAGGAGAGTCTCTGCTCCAGTATTTGAAGCATCTCTTCCTTCCTTCTGCACTGACCTTGGTGGCTGCAGAGCTGCTGCTTTCACATATTCTCACTCCTCTCTCCAGCTGACATGTCCTATTGGGTTTTTTTCCCTTCTTTACTGTGCTATCCTGGAAGCACTACCACCATCTCTGTTGGGCTCAGCTTCGGCCAGTGGCTGGTCTGTCTTGGATCCAGCTGGCATTTGCTTTATGGGACACAGAGAAGTTTCTAGTAGTTTCTCACAGAAGCCACCCCTGCTGCCCCCAGCTATCAAAACTTCTCCTTGCAAAGCCAGTACTTTGATGAAGACAGCAGGGAGTGATCTTTAAACACTGCATACCAGGAAAAAGCTGAGTTGAAGTGTCTAGCAGAAATCATACAGCTCTCTTTGACAGACTTAAAGCACTCTTCCTAGAAAACCAGAGATTATTCAAGAACAGTAATAAACATCTTGCTTTGCTGAGGTGACCTAATGATTTAAATGAAGATTTGTACAGAGAACTAATATCTTTCATCACAGCATTGGATATAGTTGGAAACATAGGTAAGTTTTGGTACATGTGGGCCCTACTTCAGATCTAAAATACAAGCCAGATAGAGTATATAAATTCTGTGCATTTTTCTGGTCATGCAGAGGGGTAATGTGAGTTGTACCAATTAGAGTTATGAGCCCAGAGTGGGTTTTAGTTCATAAAAATTTGCCTTGTAGAAAAGATTCTGCTTTCAGGAGAGAAGAGACTACTACGCATGTGCAGCTAATATCTGATATTGGAAGACTGAATGACCCATTAGGAGAGATGTGGGAAAAAAAGCAGCTTTTGAACAAGCAATTATAGTAAAGCCTGTTGCATAACATAATATGCAGCAATTTGGTTTGGAAACCTTTCACTGTACCTTTTAGACTGGCTTCTATAAAAGTCTTTTTTGACGAGATCATTATGTGATGCAGCTTGGTTCCAGTGCTTTCTGAAGACCAACTGTCCCAAGGAGAAATGTGGACTTTTGATTGTTTCTTCAGATCACCTCTGATTTCTTGTAAGGAAGATGAAGACCAGTCCAAGGATTACAGCACCACGCTGTTTGCGATCACACCCACACCTGGCCCTGAGCCCCACTTCTCTGGCTCACCAGCTGAACACCAGCTTGATCAATGAATTTCTGCCAAGCTTTGCCACCCCTTTGGGGACTATTCCAGCTGGAGGCTTCTGCCCTTGTTTGAGCACATCTGGGTTACAGCAACTGGATAATAACCAGGAAGATTCAGTCTCCAGATTATTTCTGGGTGCCAGCCAAAACTTCAAAAGACATAGGTATTTGGCCAGATTCTCACTTGCATTCACGTCCCTTTATTCTGCTGTCATTTCACTTTATACTGTTGGGTGACACAAATGAGAATCAGGCCCTTGGCCATTATTAATCTACGGTATACATCAAAACATGAAGAATGGTAACCGGAGGCCTTGGCAATTAGCATTGTGAGACTGTAATCTGTTTCTTTGTTCATACATCACAGTTTCTGATTCTTTAGATCCTGTCCAACTAACACCTCAGCCAAGCATTTCATTTGACACAAGTTTGTATTTGGGATCCAAAATCTGTAAGGAAACTGCTGAGTTTCAATGTTACTCTTCTGCAGATACTCTTTAATCTCAGTTCTATTCTTTCTTCTTCCAAAAATACCTAAATCTGGAGTATATCCACATAAGGGACTGAATTTATATATATTGCGCTTAACTCCCTACTCCTTTCTTCCAAAGCCCTGAATACACAGGTCTGAGGGCACCTGGCATGACTAAAAATTCTTGCTTTAATTACCCAAACCTTGTGAACACAAAATTTGGCATCTTTTCACTCTTTTTTTTAATATATCTTTGTCCTTCCAATGCTTTCAAAGAAACAATTGGATGTCCATGGGACAATATCAGAAATCCTTTTACTGCAGTTGAAAAAAGTAATATTTTTTTTTATCTTAAAGAAGAATGTGCGAGACACAATGCCATCAAATCCAAAGGGATTCAAATTTTATTTAAATCAAAGCAGTCCTGCCCTATTCATCATGCACCTGGAAAACAGTTGACATTTCTTATCGTATTTTGATCTTCTATTGCCTTGACTTTTCGCTTGTTCATATGTTACATAGTATTGTGTTATGCTGAAAATTAAATGCTATGTAAAGAAATTCCCATCCTTAGCACTTCCCTAGGATCAGCAAAGGAGACTACTGCTTGCTTTCTAGTGATAGCTGTGTCCAAGCACAATTCAGAGCAGCTGGCAGGCTGTCCCAGATGTTCACATATGCTCTCTGACACAGCCACAGGCAACTTGCTGGTGTCTGCAGTGTTCTGGCAGCTCACCTTTCTCACTCTTTTTACCACTGAAATGACTGCATAGCATAATCAAGAAAAAACAATGTAAGAATGAGCTAAGAAAAGGTTATAGTTATTAAAGTCTTTTTTTACAGTAGGAAGCATGACCCTGGTCTTTCTGTAGGTCTTAGAAAGCAGCAGATCTTCTAAAGTAGGAAGATTTGGGGCTTTCAGTTGAGAGGCCACAGATACCTGGGTAGCAGTCTCTGCAACTCTCTCTGTGACCTGTCCCAGTGCCACAATATTGGGATCAACGGGGATGTGCCAGCATTGCTCTTCTTTTTGCAGCTGGCATTTTTTGAGTCCTAAATTGTGGCTTCTTCCCTATCCAAATGGAAGGATTGCACAGAGGTGACTATGAGTTGTACATTGTGTTCTCTGATGCTTAAACACCCTAACTCCTTTTAGGACATTGTCCTGACCAGCTGAGAGCAGTTTCACTTCATGTTCATTCCCACTGTGAATATAATGCCACTATTGCTCATAGGAAAGCATAATCCAAATGGCATGGGATAGCAAATGTCCTTCTGGATCCCCTAACTGCACATTTCTTGGCACACGTCAGTGAGAGTTTTGGTCTTGGAAGGCTTCATACCTGGTGCTGCAAATATCTGATTACAAGCCATAATGCTATGGCTCCTAAAGGAAGCCTTGTGTGCTCCAAGGAGGCAGGAACATGTTACAGACAGGACAGAAAAATGGATTAAAATTTTGTGGAGCTCACACCTGCAGGGCATGTGAATGAAGCCTTTGCTGGGTTCAGGTAGGAGCGCCAAGCCCCAAGTAATTGGAGTTCAACAGCATTAGGATCCTGGGCTGAGCCCTATTAGAATCAATGGCAATCTTTTCTATATTTTGGAGGAGATTTTCAAGTATTTGGGTCATTTCTCTATATTAACACTTACCCAGGAGCAACCTTCCCATTTTCTCACACAAGGAAGGTTTTCGTTTTTTGCAGCTTCTCTTTGTTGCCAGATGAAAACAAATTGGATTTATGGCTCTCAATAAAGGCTGTGAAGAAGCCAAGTGATTTAAAAGGGAAAAGGAAAATAACTTTTAAAAAGAAAGGCTTTTAATTAAAAAAATATTTTGAAGTATTGCATAAAGAACCATTAATTGTTGCTTCAGCAATGATGTGATATTATATCCGCATGGAAGTTATTTGCTGTCACTTCAAGCCTATGGTAGGTTATTTGCTCTAGGCTCTTTCTTTTTCTTTTTTTTCCCCCTCTTTTTTTTAGAAGGAGTGAATTAAACTACCTCAAGAAGAGGAATTTTTCTATTTCCTGTTAATTTTCGTCTTCCTCTTTCTTTCTTTTTTTTTTTTTCTTTTTGGGACAGAGGTTTCTAATGATCACGTTTGGCCCCGCTCATCCTCCCACCTGTTCCCTTGCAAAGCTCCTGCCAAAAAACCTGTTTTGTAACCCCAAGTAGTAACTCACATGAATTAAGTCACAGAAGAAGTTTTGGTGCCTTTAACTTTCCTGATTTGGCCTCTGTTTTCCAAAGTATAACCCTTTCTCTCCCATAGGATGTAACAAGCTCACGCTGCTCTCGGAAAAGCAAGGTGCTCCATACTGCAACTGCAAAGAGGTGCAAAACAGTGATATAAGGCAAAACCTTCTCAGTCTTCCTTTCTGCCCAGGGGCTAAATCAGATAAATGTCACATCTTCTATAGCTCCTGCTTGTCCCAGAAGTAAAATTCCAAAGCTAATTTACAGACTTAGGCCCCATATTCTATGCACAGGTCTAATCACATGGGGTTTTTATTCTATCAGCCAAAAAAGCAACTTTCGAAGGTGGGTGTCCCAAAAGCAATGTCACCTAATAGAAGAAATAGATTGGTTCGCTAGTATGTAGATTAACCTTATAGTATCTTCTAAACCACTCACATTTATTTTTGAGCTACAGGTGCATTGACATATGCAGAATGCTGCAAGGGGTCACAGGGAGCAGATGCTTGAGGAAAGTGTCCAGTTGCATTTAAACACATTTAAAATTGAAAAATGACTGAATGGCCCCAAAGCATTTTAAAAATCAGCCAGCCGGATGCTTTTACATTTCTTCATACACCTGGCTCAATGCAAGTGATACTAGTTTTGTTTTTCACTATGAACTTCTAATCATTGTAAGCCATATGTGTATTTTTTCATCAGAGGTGCATGCACAGAATAGAAAAGGTGAACAGACTGACTGAGCGCTCCAGCTACTTACTTAGGTTTGTGCCTGCCACAAGGGCTGAAACACGCGCAGCTCCCAAGAGTTCTGTGTAGATGCTCCCCGAGAGTGGAGATACTTAATATGTTCCTGGAAGATCCTCTTTAATGGCAGCAACTTTGTGAGAGCATTCGCATATCTTCATCTGTCACAGAGCAGCTTATCCAGAGAAGAAGGAATGTGTAGAAACCCAGGGGTGGGGGTTAATAAACAGTGAATATTGAGCATCTTCCTTCTTTTTTAACAAAGCTCTCATATATTATATGCTGCCAAGCAAACTGGAGAAACTTGGACTGGGCGAAAATAAAATATGTCCTTAGATAAAAATCTGTACTCAGAAAATGATCAGCAAATGCTATAAATATGCATTCAAGCAAGGCTCCAAACTTTTGTCTGTTGTGGATCTGGGAAAGCATTTTCATAGACTATTGTACTCTGTGTGGAAGTCACCTACTGAACTTGTAATCTATTAATAATAACCATATTGGTGCAGAGACAGCTGGTAACCAGCGAACAGCTGTGTTGCTGGCGGGTAACCAATTCTGCTGCATTCAAGGGTCTGTCCTGCATGTGCTGGCATAAGCACTGAGGAGTCCCTGAGGTGGAAGTTGTCTCTGGGAGAGTGTGGCAGCAACAAACCTCATGCAAATGGCTTACAAATTCACTGGAACATTTCCAATCCTTCTCTCTCTTACTGCTTCCATTTCATTTTTCTCTTCCAAAGATGCTTTCTGCTGTTGGCAAGAATGACAGAGACTGCCCAGCACCCTAACGCCCTCCAACTTTGCATCCTGAATACTTTTGTCCTTCCAAATGGGCCCTTCTTTGACTCAGTGCTCCGTCATGCATTATTGCCTTCCCTCAGAATATCAATTTTCTTTCACTCCCTGTCTTAAGCACTATCTAAAATACACAGTTTGTCTTGGGTTTTCTTCTATTTTTCCCCTTTCCTGCTATTACATGTTGCTTTTTGTTCAGACCTCTGAAATAGCTGACAAAAAAAAAACCTTCTTTTGGGCTTTTCATGCTGGCATAAGGCAGAAAAATCCAGTTAGTACTGCCTTATAAGAGATGAGTTTTGTGTTGAATTTCTTTGTTAAAAAGACATCAACTAACTGCTGAGCAAGGAGAGTTAGAGGCAGCTTGAATACACAGATCTGATTTGGCTCTACTCTTAGTCTGGTGAAAGAATTCTTCTACTGATGCTATTGGGGCTTACATCCAAGATAAATACCAAGGAGGTTGTAGGTGTCAGACTGAAGAATAGCATTAGGCATCTCCAATACATTAGCAAGCCCTGGGACAATATAGACCTCAACAGAGCTATGCTGGGATGTTCTGAATATCACTGACCTCTGGAGGCAGACACCCAGCTATCAGCCCTGCCATGTGTAATCTCGCTGTATATTAAAAATCAAACAAACAAAGAAAAAAACACAAAACCAACCAACCAAACAGTAAAACCCCAAACAAACAAAACCAAAGCTGATTCTGACATCATTAACACTGGTTTTCCCAAGTAATTTCTTGGGGTATATTGAGTCATTTGGCATAATCAAATGGAAGACAAAAAGGGAAAGACAGCTGAAAACAGAGTGTAAAACTTGTGAAGCCAGGGTGGGTGGTATTACTGGCCATATTGGCCATTAGCATACTAAATGGAAATGCTGGGAACTCAGTTCTTCTGTCCTCTTACAAGCATATGAGCAAAGTAGTGCTAAATGTTCATTGAAGAACTTTACAGACTGGGATGAGAGAGGAAGGAAATGGAGAAAAGGCTTTTTCTATCATTAGTTTCTACAATGACACTTATTTTGCAGTAAAAATTCACTTCACAAAGCCAACTATTACATGTGATGCTCTGCAAAAGGGAAATCACTCTTGATCACTTTAAGTTAGAGCTCAACTGATGTTTCAGAGCCATAGGATGAAAGCTGACTATGTCACCCAGGGATGTGCCCTTCCCATGATGGCAAATGAGTATAAGCCAAAGTGATGACTCTCACCCCATCTCTCTGCCTTCTCCGCCTGACACCTTTCCCTTTGTCCTCATAACCCAGGGAACAAGGGCTGTGCTTCAAATTTCTACTTCTGGCCATCTTTTACTACTCTGAGCACAGATTTACAGCCGCAGCCCTGTGATCAACTAAAGGAAAACTGGTATCTAATAGTGGAAAAGCTTATCGTAAATTTGATATATATGTATTTCAGTTTCTTTCACTGTAATCTTCAGATCGGTCTAGGGGGACTTAGTTACCTTTGAAGCCTCTCCTTTTCTATTAAATTTATTTTAAATTGGCAATAGGTTCAAAATTGAAGCGAGACAGATAGGGAGTGTGATAGTATCAGCCTTTTTGTCTTAGGAAATTGCACTCAAAAAATTAAAGCAGTGGAAATAAGGAGGAGACATCTAATTTGTTTTTTCCTAGTTCTGTTCTGTTGCAGATAGATGGCAATGGCTGCATACCATTTGAAGTCTCTCATTTTATAAAGTGCATGTAATTTATATGGTGAACAAAATTATTCTCTAACATACTTGTGTGTTATTTTCTGCTCTCTTTTAAAAAAACACAAAAAATAGCATTTATTTAAAATTCTTGAATTAAAAAAAAAAAATTAACCAGGAGAGAGCAGATTAAGAACAACATAAAGAAACATTAATGAAAAGTTTCTTACAATTTTTATAGTATTTTCTGATAACTGAAACGGCAGGAAATAACTTGAAACAGAGCTTTCTCCTTCTGTGCCTGACTCCTCCCAGGGTTCAAATCCCTCATAACATCTCTGGAGCTCACCCATATGAGAAACAGCTGCAGTTTAACTCTGCAAATGCTGCACTCTTTCTAGCTGGGAAGTGGGTTTTGATTAACTACTGAGGGAAAAGGGAAGAGAAAATTCACCATTTTAACTACTGTTATTAAAAGCCAGTATGGGGAAATAATTCAGTAGAGTAGCTGAACTCATAGAAACAGGAGGGAGTATGTAAAACTTCACATTTAATTGCAGTCTGTGCTGATTATACGCAAGATACACTAATAGCTTTTAAAATGTTCAGTATACAGAGTATTAATGGGCAAGTATGAGCAGGCTGTGCCTTGGTTAACACACTTTGGAATGCAGAAGATGGCAATGAAAAACTAACTCCAAAATTCTATAGTTTCACAGCTTGCCTTGTAAGTAACACATAAATAAAGTATGAGGCACTTTAGAATTTCTTGACCAGAAAAGGCTTTATTATCCAGGAAAGGCAGTTCTACGGCAGTGCTGGTAATGATACACTGAAAAGAAGACTTAAAACAAAAAAGCATATTTAGCCTAAAGATGTATGTCATCTTAAAAGCAGTGATATTATACATACAGTATTTTTAGTGATACAAAATGTGTGTTATCTGCTTGCAAGCTCTGTAAAATATGCACGTGTTGGGGGCTGTACAACAGTACTTATTTATGAAGATTCAAGCAATTTTAGCAACACATAGGTAGGGATTTAGAGGGCTGAATGCTTAGATAGGATTTAGTTGGTCTCCCTCAATAGTTTTTAAAGCATATGCCTGTAATAATTTGTCTTAAGGAAGTTGTCTGAAACATCTTATCATTGAAATGTTGAAAAGTTTCCCTAAAATATATTGGACTGATGGACTGACGGACTGACCAATGAGTAACTGGCATCAGTGAGCTCATGTGCAAGGACTACACCAATGATATTTTCTCTGAGTGAGTCCTGAAGCAGGCAACTGAAGACTGTGGGACCTGGTCTAGTGTTTAAAAACTGTTATAGCATGGAAAAGAGGGAGGTTGGACATTTTATGTGCTTTGTGCCCTTTCTTAGGATACAATGGTCCTAATTTTTTTATGAAACTGAAATGTGCTGTCAATGCCACTTTCTTTATCATAAATAAGAACACTTTAAAATTTCTGTATTTTTTATTTACATATTTTAATAAATTTTAATAGAACCTGTTTACAGCTAGAAATGCACTTTCCTGTTCATAATAAGCCCTGAAGGTTTTATCTTTTCTAAACAGTGTATCAGTGACTCACAGAGTTTGCTAATACAATAGTATATCCTTATCTATTTCTCTCCATACTTTCCAGGTCTTGATCTTTCACCCATTTCTGCACCCATTTCAAGCATAAGCTTGCCAGAGAAAGAAGGTTCCATCTCTACCCTTTAATGCAGCAGGACAACACCCTATTCCTGCTCAGTTCAGAAGCTCCTTGAGGAAAAGGGGGATACTGATTTGGGGTTGGTTCAGGCAGCTAATTGCTGTGGTTATTCCATTGTGTGTGTCATCCAAAGGTTTCTGGGCTGTGTGCAGCTGGAAGGCGGGGGGTGTTTGCACTTAGCCTGTGTCATTGGATCATTGGAAACCAAATTATTAGCAAGCCTGTTGCAGTGTCCCAGATCTCGAAGCAGTAAACAACTAAAAATGCTGTTGAGGTTTGCGCTTACCTTTGATGGTTTGTAGAGTGTTTGCAGGCTGATACCAGATATCAGCAACATGCATTCTGCATCCTGAAACCATTCTTTTCAAAAGGGGAAGGAGCACTAGATGCATAACTGCTTGATAAAAAAGAGATGATTGTAATGTTTTCTCAAGAAATGAAAGGAGAGATGGAAAAGGGGTTATCAACAGACTGAAATTTCCCTACCTAACCCTGGCATAAATATATATAGCAAAGGATGCATGAAAAGATAATAATAGCTAACTGGATCAGCTATAATGAGGCAAGATGAGGACAGCCTCAGGATGGCAGGCTGCATTTATAAAAGAAACTGGAATTAGAAAAAAAAAAACAGTTAACTAGAAGCAACTAAAAGACTGTTAATTTTTTTCCCATTATTGGCAGCAATACCCCAAGTGAAGGACATAAACACAAATCATCCCAAAGTGGAGAGAGGACAAGAAGCATATTATGAGACTACTTTGGTTAAATCATGAGCTCTTTGTTGACCTCAATAACTTAACAGAAGCATACAAACTCCAGAAACTTGGTCAGGCCAAAAAAATGAAAAGTAAAATAGCAGAGGAGGAAGAGGCAAAAAAGTTCCAAGTTTTTCAAAAGTTAGGTTAAAACCTTTTCTTTGTGAAACAGCTATAGGATGGCCAAACTGGTTATAAAGCTGCACCATAGAATATTACAAGTTGTTCATTATTAGGATGTAAAGTTGTTATGACACCGTATCTGCAGAAGTCTGTTTTAGGTCAATTTCTGTTTGATATTTTTATTAATGGTAAAAATGATAGAAGAGAGATTATCAGTAGAGGACATGATGCTATAATGATCCGAGAAAACAATAAGTCAAAAAATTAGGGACAATTTCCACACAGTATGCTGAAGTTGAAATTATGAATTGCATAAAAAGCTGATGGGAACATCTCCTTACCTGGTGGTTTTTCAATAAAAGCCTTAGAAGTTCACATATTTTCTTATTTCTTCATATCATCTTCACATGTTAAAAAAAAAAAAAATCATGCTATTGCAATAAATTGGGATATACAAACAGCATAAACCGCCTGTAGACACATGAAGTAATCTTTCTGCTGTGCTCAGCACTGGTAAGGTCTTGGCCGGATAGTTGTGCTCAGTTTGGGGCTTCTCATTTTAATAATCTGAGCGATCCATTTAGGATCTAAAGAATATAACTTATGAGGAAAATGGAGAAAAAACATATTGTAAAACCTGATTGTGGGGGAGCATCCAAACATTTTAAAGTATGCAGAGAAAAGTCAGACTTCTCAGGTAAAGATAATAAAACACTGAGATAACTTGCCTAAAGAGATAGTGGAGTTCCTGTCATGAAGGGATTTTAAGTTAATTTAGTCAAGCATGTCAGGAAAGCCAGAGAGATAACTGACACAATTAGTACTTAGTACGGGGAAGTAACGGACTAGGTGGCCTATTGGGATCCCTTCCACAGTGAATTTTCAGGTAAACTTGGAAACTTACCGATGATGTCCTTTTGTTTTATAGATCTGAAAACTTACCAAGCATCGAAAACAAAGGCAGAATCTTTGTCACTTAGTCATCAGAAGAAAGTAACCTGATTTTTTGGGGTGTGTTAATGACTTATGCTTGCCTGGCATGTTAAACGAAACTTATTCAGTAAACTGGAGAGCCACCATTCTGCAACAAGCCTCTAAAGCCCTGGTGACTGTCAGTGCATTAGAGAGTGAGTTGGTCTAGGAGGTGATGTTAGGGTTTGTTGCTCTAAATGTTTGGCCTTTATTGTTCTTTTGTTCTCTAGGATTTGGATTTTACTTTTTTTTTTTTCCCCAATTAAGTGGTGTTTTTTCCTAATTTTTTTAGCAGCTGTTTTTTTATCTTGAACGGATAACGTTGGGTTTAAAAAGTTACCCAGCTGATGTAACGGAGCAGTAATTCCATCACGTCTTTTTGTGCACCTAAAAATGTAATTTAGAACATGAGTACAGAAAGATCACAGTTATGTTGGCCAAATTATGTTAATTCTATTCCCTCCCTTACAAAACTTCCTGACCAGTTCAATTCTCATTCAGAAACCTGAAAACATGTCAGATGCAAGACTCCAATACTGGATGGGGCAGTAAACCTGACCCCTCACTTTAACACCCTTCACATTTTTGGAATGATACAGCATGGGGCCACTGCAATCTCATCCAGCCTTTTTGTCTTTTAGACAGAAAACACAATCACAGGAAATTTGTGCCTTGTTTCTAGGCTTCCCAGCTGTACTCTTATAAGAGGGACATCCTTAGGGTGAATCCAGAGCTAGTTACTTCTCAAGTAAATTAACTCACTTTATGGCTTTATTGAAAGAAAGAGCAGTTTCTGTCTTGACACTTAAGGAATCAGGATAAAATAATTCCTTCTCCTTTATAATTGAAATTATTTTTCAACATTGTTTCTACAGAGGGAACAATCTTTTTTATTAAATTCTGTATATTATTCATTTTTACATTCCTCAAACATACCCCAGGGTTTTCAGTGAGAATTGAGAAGATGGCTTCTGTCCCAAATTCTTCAGTCACAAATGAAGAACTACACAAGCGGGAAAAGAAAGGTAGGCAGAAAACAGGAGTCATTTGCAAGCAAAAGAAGCAGAGCAGAGGTGGGCGAACATCTTGCTGATTTTATCCCTATACTTATGAATAATTATTATAGCAATTAATTTTAATTAATTATCTAATTGCATTTAACATTGCTGATATTCTCACTTCATTTCACCTAATTTCTACTAGAATAAGATTCACTGAAGTCGACTATTTAATTCCAGAATTCCTAATTCACCCTTAAATTTTCTATTTCTGTTTGATATGTTTTGTCCTTTGATATGTTTGATATGTTTTGCCCTTTTCTGTTTAGTATGTTTTGTCCCTTACATACTGCCAAGGATTTTTCCTGACTAGCTTTGAGGAATTTCCATTATACCAACTTCCCTGTTACCATAAAATCACCCTTAATCCAGATCAACTCCCAGTAAAATGAAACAGGAAATGTATTTACGAATTCAAATAGAAATTACATTGCTGCAAATATCTTGGGAGGAATGAAAACAAAAGAAGAGAAAATGATGTACCCTACACGCCCTAACACTGAGATTAGCTGAGAAGTCTCTGTGGTATACAGCTGAAAAGCTGTTAAGATTTGTGCATTATTTGTTTTGCTTTCTAGCTGAGGAGCTACTACCCAACCAGCTCCTTCATCTTTGCTTTCCTGGAAGATGACATCACTTTGAATCCCATGGTTCTTTTTAAGCACCATGTTTAGGGATCTCTTCAGATTCAGAATTTCTTTCCTCCTCCTTGTTCATTTTTTCATTGCCATTTCAGTTAGGAAGAGCTGAAGTGCTGTGTGTCCTACCTCCAGCATTGGAAATGCAATGTCCCTTTGGGTAAGGATTGCCCCTTTGGCTACAACGTAATTCACTTGTCTATTTATTGTGAGGTCAAATTCTGTTAGGTGGAGCAATATTAGAATCCCAAAGTAGCATTTTTTTCTCAAAGCAAACTGTACATTACATATAAAAGCATAGCCATAACTTGCTAATCACACTGTGAAATAACTGTGATGACAGCATACAGAACTTTACTGTCTTTTGTCTCAGACCATCTTTCATGTCAAGAAGACCAGTTTTAATCAATAATAATTTTTGTGTATCTGGCCTTTAGCCCTCTCTGTGACAGATTTGCTCTCTGTCCAGTTTCTTCAACTACTCCTTTTGGTGGCAGAGACTCCTCAATCCATCTGTCCCCCTTACTCTTCAATATAGTGCTCCACAAATGAGCACTTGCGGCCCTGAGACTCATGGCTTCCTCTATGCAGGGAACTCACTGTAATATCCATAGTTCACTCCAATGCTCACTGTCATTACTCCAAGGTCTGCTGAATAATGTCTATGACTTTATCAGCAGAGCGTACTCAAACCTAAATATCCCATCCTTCAGTGAAGTGCATTTTTATAATTAATTAGAAAAGAGTCATATTCCTGGGTAAAGGATCCAGTCACTTCTTTACACAGGCACATCTTCAAGAGAAGGAATGAGATTTGCTTTCCCAAGGCTTGCTTTCACCCCAGGGGTTAATGCACTTTTCTGGGGACAGAGAACCAGTGATTTCTGAACCCCAAAAGAATATTGTTGAGATGTCGTGGTATCTGAGTGGGGCTGCTACCTATAAAATGTGAGAAAAATCTGTCTTCACAGCAGAAAGAGTTCTCTGTGGATGTGGGGTTTTGTGCTGTATATGTTAAATGCCTATGCAATTTTGGAGGCAAAATTTTTAAATAACTCTTGATTTTTAATTAAGTACAATATAAGTGAGACTTTTGTCCATTTTACTTTTAGGCATCTGTGCCCAAATCCTCTTTGCATCACACTTCATGTTCTTCAGCAGGTAGATGTTCCTTTGACTGTGACGATTTCACAATCTGCCCCATGATAACTTAGCATTCTGCAACCATTTGGACCTTGTGTTCATTACTTACTTGCATACTCAACTTTCTGGACAAAAGTTATCTTAATAAGGTAGGAGCAGAGAATATTATGTGTTTGGTTCAAAGTATTGAGAGGAAAATATTTTAGCTGCTATGGCTAACCATAATTATGACTAGTACTAAATTATGTGTAATGAACTGGCCATTGACTAATCACTTCAGAAGGAAAAAGCCTAATAAAACTTTCAAGTTACGGCATGCACATTCATCTCTATTACACTTTATTCTTCCATTATTTGTGTGTTGACTGGTTGACAAAACTACATTTTATAGAAAGTGCACAAATCTGGACATTACCTTCCACATTACATATGTGAGTTTGATCACACTCATTACATGCTTCTGATATAACACAACAACTCACCAATAAGGGTCCAAATTACCTGAGCAAAATTGATCTTACTAACATGTCTCCAAACTCACCAAAGGTGCTCAGGGGAGCTACACATTATCAGGTGGGAAAGTACACTGCAGCAGTTCTACCATCAGCCAGTTGCAGTGTTATTAATGATTTCTATTGCAAGGTATTTAACCTTTGGGAAAAACAGTGATAACAAAGAGAGACTTCCTATACTGGAAACTATCTGCTTGCAAGCACATATATCTGTTATTTATTGTATGTTGTTGTTATTGATTAGTCCTGTAACTATGACACAGATATATAATGGTACATGGAAAAGTTGATCTTTTCATTCAACACATAACATAAAAACCCCAAGTACCCTACTTTGACTGAAAGATTCTTCCTAAAGATATATCATCATATTATGAATTCTGTAATAGGGAATTGCAGTGAGTAGGGCTGTGGAGTCAGGCAGACGGGGCATCAGCAGCAACCATCCTCAGAATAAATGTCTACGCGGAATAGATCTAAAATTAATGTGTCCATTTCCAAGATATCTCCACGGTCATCACCATGAACACCCAAGACAACAGAACTACCAAAACCTGTGCATACTCTATTTGTACTTTTTTGAATGTGTATTTTGTCCAGGCCATCCAGTAGCCATAGGGAAACCACGTGGCTAAAAATGAACAACCAGAGTGCCCCACACTATCAGATAAAGCCTAGAAATGCTCGTATAAAAGTGGGAAATATTTCTTTAAAACACCTATCCTGTCTCTGATATCATTATTTTCATAGGAGATCCTATAAAACAAACTGAAAGAAATCTTCAAGCTAGATTTCTTAACTCCACTAAAAATACTAAAAATGTTGGACTTCACAAGGTACAGACTCTACTGTATATCATTTTTCCTGACCCTATCAGATTGTAGCACTCTCTGTTGCAGAGAGCTCTGGTTCTCTATCTCATCTTCATAAGAGAAAAAAGCCTTCTGCATCTGTGTATGCTAATAATTTCTTCTGCTCCACAGACACCAAGTGCCCTATCTCTCCTAAACCTAGACTGATTGATATAGGCTTAGTTAATCTCAGGAAAATTGCTTTCTAATTAAAAAAATCCTTTGTCAATTCAGACCTGAGGGTCTGTGCATCAAAAATACACATTTTCAGTAGCTACGATGGTTGGCCTAATGCATTTCCATTTATCTATAAAATCTGCCTCTCTGTTCTTCCTGATCTCTTACATCACATCATTTTGCATGATTCTGTTTTCATTTGATAACAATTTTGTTCAAGGTTAAATTTAAACTAAGGTGGATCATTGCTGTCCATGCATGATACTCTCCTGATGCCATTCAAGATCATCTGCTTCGTGTGGAGAAACAATACGGTAAATTAATGAGGCTGCCTTTTCCAAACATAAGCTAAGCATAAACCCATAGAAAACCAGAAGTAGGAATAGAATATTTTACAAACAGCAGAGCACATCATTGTTTGGAAGCTAGAAAAATATTACATGACGTTTTGTATGTGTTGCAAAATAATAGGATAAGAATTCTTTCCTTTTATCTTGTCTTCAGCCTAGGTATGTAGTAATAGCTAATAAGTATATTCTGCTTGGTGAAGAGAACTATTTCTATGTTCTGAATAACAAAAGATGTCCAAGTTTGTAAGATTGTTTTAAAAATGCTTTATTAACTGATTTATTTATTTATTTTACCTTTAATAGTGGAAGAATAAACACCAAGAGCAAAAAAAATACTGTTAATGTCAGCTTTTCCCAAAATTCTGCTTATGCATGGAGTTTTTTGCAGCATTTTTCATTGAAAGAAAAAAATCAAGGAAAAAGGGGAAAAGTGATCTTAGGTCATGATTAAAGGTTGCATTCTTGGTGCTCCTCCAGGACTGCTTGGTTCTGACTCAGATAGAGAGATTAATGCTCTCAAAGCTACGATACAGAGACTTGCGGTTCCGTGATTGCACATTCATGATTTATAATGTCTGTTGACCCTTCAGTGAAATTGCCCTTGGAGAAAATGTTGGAAATAAGAAAGAAACTCAAGTGACCACTGTTTTTTACATCCCTTTTTAAATGAGACTTTATTGTTTTGTTTTTCTTCAGGAAACCATTTGAAAAGGGAACTTTGGTTTGGGAACACTGAAGTGGAGTGCAATTATCACTGGCATGTTTCATAGAACAGTGCAGTTCACTGCTTCACTTTATGTCGAGACTGGCTGATTGCACACAATTTTAAAAAATAGTAAAATTCAAAAGAACCTGCAGTTAGACTTCAAATGCATGAAAAAATATCTAACAACAGATTTAATGAATACTCAATGAATTCTATCCTCCACTCCCCCAGATCTGAGATGTTTGTTGAGTATGTTTTTGGCTTCTGGTTCATCTTTAAGTATGAGTAACAGATTTCTTCCCTTTTATTTTAGTAATTATATTATGGGCTACTGAATCTGCAGAACAACTATCACTGAGCTATATAGCTGAGCACCAGCGTTAACAATGTTAGGTTATATCTGCACCAGCACTCCTGTTGGGACAGAAGCTTTCTCAAGAGCAAATGTAAAGGTCAAATCCACAAAGTATATATTCTTTTACAGGGGAAAAGGGTAGTGATATCCAATGCTAGCAGCAGTCGAAAATGACACCTGCACCTTTTAAACTTGAAAGTAAAGGTGGCAGGGAGGGAGTTGAAGTGAGTCTAGGCCAAGAGAGGAGAGTGAATGAGGCCGCAGTACAGGAAGGCTGAGCAGGTTGTAGGGGAAATATATACAAAGTGCAGAAGAAAATCCCACTTTTATGCTTGAGCTTTCTCAATCTCGATTTGTGCATGTAGCCCGATCAGAATCTCAGCTGTAGTTGGGGCATCTGAGACCCCATGTCCACAAATGAATAAACCTCATTATTAAGACCCACTAAAACTTGACTTGAGAAATTGTTTTGTGTATATACTTTATTATGTGAATCTTTTATTATAGTCACATTTTATTATTGCATAATAAATAATTACAAAAATGTGTCTTCTGTGAGAGAGATACTCCCAAAGAGATACGCCTGGTGGTGACTTAAACATATTTAACTTTCCATTATAAATTGATAATTGCAGTTTACAAAGATAAATGGTAACCTCTGAATTGATTGGATGGAGCAAATTATTATTTTTACTTAATTATGATCCACTTATGGTCTACCTCTTTGGATGGTGAAACGCTTTGGTTATTAACACAGATTGCGTGAAAGAGTTGCCCTTTCTCTGAAGATGAGAGGGTCTTTTGCACAAAGTTGAAAACTCAGCCTTCTCTCCCTTTTCCTGAGGAATGGCCTGTTTTATTGTTTCTGACAAATTTTAGGCATATAAATCCAGATTCATAAAGGGATTTCGACATACTAACCTTAGCAATACTACATGAGTGTCTCTTTGGTGATGGAATTTACAGTCCCACACCAAAGGCCTAAATTTTCTGGAATGGTGTTTTTCCAGCTTTTGAAAATCTTGCTGTCTTTTGGCTCATGTGTATCATACAATTTTCTCTACATCCACATGTTTAAATTAAAAAATAACAGCTGGATGACCTTAGTTCCTCCAGGGTAGCAAAGGGCAAACACCAGCTACAGTGACTAATGCTTAATGTAAATTTTGGTGACCCCCCCAACCCAAACAGCTGAGCTGCTGCTGGCAGCTAAAGCTAATGAGCTCTTGCAGGCAATAATGACTGTTGCTTTCTACATTCTTATGCTGAAAGAACTGCTGCTGTCGCATGGGAGTCAAAAACACACCTATGTGACAGCATGGTAGAATGTTGCACAGGACTTCCTGACACCTCTTAGTGCAAAGGTTGTGGAGTCTGAAAAATGCAGAGATTTGGGAGTCTGATGAGTTTGTGTAACCCAAACATTCCTGGGAGGAAGCTATTAACCAAGGTGAAGACCTTGTGCACCTGTGGGAATGTGGTGCAGTATAGCTTTTAGCACCAGAAAGTTTCCCAGGGATGGTCCCAGCCATCAGACAGGATTTTTGTGGGTTAATCCTTGCACCTCAGTTGTCCCTTGTGGCAACTACAGGCAGTAAGGCACCTTGGATCTTGTACAGATTACTGGAGCTACTGAGCTTAGATTATGGAAGAAATTAACATTTGCCTGACCAGATTTTTTTTTCCCATTGCTTAAAGCTCAAACTTCAGCAGAGTAGTGCAGGCTCTGTTTGCAATACACTAGCACGCCTTCAAACATGCACCAGGAAGCACTGGTATTCAAAGAAAAACCTCTTTGCCCTCTCTCTCATCATTTGCGGTCACTTATCCATCCCAGGAGAGGTTTCTAAGAGAATCATCAGCAGTTCTTGCCAGAGATTCCGGGCATTCAAGTGATTATTCAGACGACATTTATGTGATCACACTGAAGAGACAGATCTGTATGATAAGTGACAGCTTTCAGGCTGGAAAGGAGAATCATATAGCAGGATGAAAGCCAATCCACATGGATGTGCTTCATTCAGTGACTCAGGATTTTAACTTTGGATATGTTGCATTACCCACATATGTTACTTTGCACTAGAAGTAGCTTTGGAAGAACGAAAGCATTTATCTTGTCTACACTAAAATTTTTTGTCACTTTAATGACACCACTGAAATTTTTCTTCGGTAAAAACCTCTGTACCATTTGAGATCTATTTGGAGCTATCTTGTGATCACTTGTGTGTAGTGCCAGCTGACCTAATTATTAGTATGCTAGTGTGCGAATATAGTGGTTTCTTGAAGAAACAATTCAGTGCTAGTCATGCTAAAGTGGGAGACTGTCAGCCATCTCAGAAATCCTACAGAGCTTGCTCAATTGAACATAAGATTTGTGAGTATATGCTAAATATCTGTTGGTGTGGGTTTTGTGTTATTTTGGGCTATTTCTTTTTGTTAAAAAAAAAAAAGAAAAAAGAAAAATGAAAATCAGATTTTAGAAGTGATACCCTAATGAGTGAGGATCAGCAGCTTTCTAGAAAAGCCAGTCTGAGATTCCAGAATTATACCAGTGTAGTTGGAAGTGGTAGGACCACACTGGTTGTTAAAAGCCATAATATACAAGTACTCCAGGTATGTGCATTGATTGGATAAATTATTTTCACCATCTTTGCTAATAAGATTAATGACATTTTAATTTGAAACAACCACACCAGAGGCATCCCGAAACAGGTATATCATGATGTGATATACAATATCTTGTGCTGTGTTTTCATGAAAATATGCTCAGCAACCTTGAAAAGCCACCTACCTCTGCTTATCACCATCTGATCACTTTTGAAAATGCCATTCACTTCCTTAAATATATCTTTTTTTTCCTAAAGTAGCTTAAGACTGTAGAAGTCCTCATACGATCAAATCCAGCTTGCCATCAGGCCTGTCTGTGGGATGTTGGCACAGTTGGTGTCATTTTCTCGATCTTATATTTGACAAAAATTTCCATGAGCCCCATATTTGAGTCTATGAATACTTAGTGATGTCTGGTGAAAGTTAACCCTGAAAGTGCTTAAATGAGGCAATCCTGAAATTTCAAATCCTGTAGAGGAGTGATTTATCAGCAGAGATTTATCATATTTAATATCTTCTAGTAAAGAAAAATGGCAGGTACTCTAGAAACAATTATGCTGGGTGGGACAGACCCTTTATTTTTCTTTCTTTAACCCACATTATTTACTTTTCTCTAGTAAAGCTGTGGCATTTACTAAAGGCTCTACTGATTCATTCTCTTCCTCATCCCGTTTTTATGCTGTCCCCTTGAGGGGAAGATTTGTTTTCTCTTTTAATCAGCAAATCTAGGCCTTATACCTGCTACAAAAGCAAGAGATTAAGTCCTTTATGTGTCCCATATTTTTACAGCGTAGTGTAAGGATGGTTGATTTAATATGGATTGTACCAATAAAATATGAATGTTTTTCCAGTTTTACAACTCTATATAATAAACTCTTGCACAACACTTCTTTTTCTCCAACAAGACTTGGAAATGTAGCATCATTATAGGTATCATTACGCTTGTTTTCAAGCCTAGGAACACTGAACTACAGAGAAATTAGATGATTTGCCCAAAGTCCCAGCCTACATGGGATGAAGAAAAAGGTCCTTGTGTCATACCCTACACAGTGAAGTGGAGCTGAAGCTATTATCTTGTTCTTTCTTCTCTTCTCTATCCTCTTTCTTACTCTAGGGGATCATTAGCCTTTCACTGAGTGAAGCAGCTGCTTGTGATTAAACACAGAGTTTAAAACCAGCACAAAACAATAACAGTGCTACATGAAAGCACAATTCTGGTGACAGATGTGTAACAAAAAGGCAGTAGCACCAACAGGATTTAGAGGTTTTCCAGAAATAAGGTTTAGTGTGAATGGCCAGAAACATTGATTCTGAGGCCAAAATTAGTCTTTATAGATGCAGTAAATCTTCATTTCATAAAATGCCTGACCAAAGGGTTGGACTATATAGGAGGATGTTGAAGACTTCTGATAAACCTCTACAAGACATTCCTTGCAGTAGAGAGCTCATGAGACCATGACCTATGCAAAATGTTAGAGCTGCAGTCAGTCCTAGGAGACTATATATTCCTTGTGGCAGGAGAGGAGCCATTGTTCTTCCTCATCCTTTTTTCAACCAGAGATTCATTTTTTTCCTGTTCTTTCAGCTGGGATCTCACAATACCAACAATGTCCAATATTTTTTTTAGTAGAGAGTAAGAAAGAATACCTGAATCAGAAAAATCTCAGAACTCTTGTAATACTGCGTACAACCTACTATATGTATAAACACCAAAGCACTCTCCAAACTTACAGTTTTAGTTATGTGTTAACCTATAAAATAGAATTTCAGTTGCTACAAAAAACGATCTGAATTGAAATAGTTACAACCCCAAACTCTAAGTATAACTATATCAGTCTTTCTAGTGGGATTGCCACTTAGAGTTTGCCTAAAGTGTTAACTGGGAGATAAGGGATAAACCAATTTTTGTGACTTAAGTTATTCTACAGCATTCATGCCTGTAATTTCTGTTTTCAGAAGCTGAAATAAAAAAGGGCTATTCTTCAGTGACCATTATACTCAAATATTAATGTAAAATGAATGATTTAATTGATACTGTTTCTCTGAAGTTAGTGTATGTTTGCAACACCAATGATTTGCATTTCTTGTGTTACAGAAGGACAGTGGAGGGCCAAAAACTGCTTATTTTGGGAGATTTTTTGAAGAAAAGACTGCAGTCTTGGGAAATAAGAAATTACTCCCAGAAGAGCAGATTGGGTTTGGGAAAAACAAAAACCTGAAAGACTTCAGGACCAGAAGATTTGAAAAAGGCTTCTCTCTCCTCTGTTAGCTCAAAGAAGCTTTTTAGAGGAGCTAGCTCACCTGGGACAGGTTAAAAGTGTTGAGCGGTGGGTGATTCTTCAAGGAAATCTGAACTTCGTCTGAAGGTTGTTGAGGGAAAAAAGGGACCTTAGCCAGAAAACAGGCTTCAGGGGAAGGTTTGAGAAGTTCTTTTTCTTTCTGAGGGGGTTAAAAGGCAGAAAGGTCAGACTTGGAAATGTTCAGCCAAAGTAGGAGGACTATGAAGATCTCAAGGTGGACAAATGGGAAAAGTAATTGTATAGCTTGAGGAAAGGGTTATAAAAATCTTGAAAGAAAGCCAATTATAATTTAAGAGCTGGATAGCTTTAAAGATAAAAGGAACATTTCCTGGAGCACAAAAGGATCTGTGACAGGAAGGTGGAAGATAATGTGAGGTGGGATGCATTTGGTTCTCTTCTCTAGTCCTTGCCATCCTCAATTCCATTTGATAAGTGCAATAAATCCTATCTGAAAGCAGACAACATAGAATATATTTTTTCATTTTTGGTTTTACTGTAATTCCTTCACTATATTACTAAAAATTCTGTTTTCTAAGTGTTGGGAACTACTTTCCAACTTTTTAATTCTTCTGATTTCTAACCAAAGTTTTCCCTCTGCCAGGTTTTTACTACCCTGTATGACCTTGTCCTTAAACTGAAACTGCTTTCAATATGCCTAAAATAGCTTCTCCGTTCATCCATTGGCATTTCACAGCAGTGTTCCACCAGCTCATTGTCAGTCAGCGTTAAAAAATTGTACATATTTTCTCATTTTCAGCTCTTTCCAAAAGATCCATTTTGTGCTAATTGATAAGATTTTAGTCTTGTATACGATTCTTATTCCCAACCAGATTTTCTGGTGTGATGTTTCTCATGTCTGTGTTGGTACAAAACTTGAAGGTGTCAACAACTGATTTTAGCAAAAATTCTGGTTCTTCATTTATGAAAATAGCAGATCATTCTGAGATCAAGCAAACTTGTCCTGAGGTGACAGAACTAAGGTGACAGTACTGAGGTGACAGAACTCAAACTATACTCCTTTCAGATTACATTTCCTGGCTTTCAAAACTGTTTCTTGCTTTCCCCCAGCACTTTTCTCCATAAACCTCAGTTACTGGCGTCACTTGTAATTTCTCATATCAAGCAGCTTAATGATATTCATGTAGGTGAGGTATGTTCTCCAGTTTTATAGTGAAAATCAATTATAAAAAAACTTTAGCACATTCTTCTTTTTCTTTTGCTTTTAATAATCTCTAGGTGTAGTTCAATACCAAGGATAATAGGATAATTCATTACTATGGTTGTCAAGTTGTGTCAGGGAGTTTGGAGTTCCTGTGATAAATCATGACTCTGAAGGTCTAAATCAGCCTAAGGCTCTATAGCGTGACCATCAGGAGACCTGGTACTTAGCCGTTTTCCTCATAAACAGATCTAGTTTCATATTTTGACTGTTTCTGTGTGTTATCTCTTTTGACTAATCAAATAGTGATTTCATCATTGCTAATACATAACACACTCCACCTCATTTTATAGCAGGTCCCATTTGCCATTATGAGCCTGCTTCTTGAAAAAACAGTAAAATTTATCAATTTTTGCTGAACAGAACTGTTAAGAAAATATTCAGCTGCTGAAAACATGCCTTATTATTAAAAATAGTGCAGTAGCTGTAAATTCAATGGGATACGATACTCCTTCTAGAAGAGCTCACAGCCGAGACTGACGTAAAGAGGGAGGATCAGGACTTGATGTACACACAGAAAAAGACAGTAACAGAGCCAAGAGCTGAACTCTCAAATCCCTGTTGAGCATTCTTCCTCCTCAAGTTTGTTGTGTATCTGGGGGGATATTAGTCACACCTGTACAGAGATGTGAAGACATCTGGCCCTAACAAAGCATCTCCAAGTTCTTCTACTATTGTACCACCAGACTGACTTCTTCAGTACAACTCCAGCTTTCTTGATATCTGATCCTCCCTTCTTCTTCCTTTTGGCATTGCTTCAGTCACAGTCCCTTGTACTTTAGTTCAGCACTGGATTTACCAAGCTTTTAAGTTCTGCAGTGAAAGATTCCCTATAGACTTCTTATTCTTCAGCTACACCCTTACCCATATTTTATATCTCTTTTCCCATCAAAATCTGCATGAAACCATTTTTTTCTAAAGTGTCTTTGTTTTGTCTGCTAAATCCTTTCATATAACTTTAACTCTACAATGCAACTAATCCAAAACCAATAGGCATCCGCAGAAAGAAAACAAATCTAACACTGACTACATTGAGCATCGCCTGGCCAAGAAGCATATGTTTCTTCTCCAATCGATAACATTTTATATCTAAACTTCTTTCAAAGTAATTAGAACAATAAAACATGTTACATTAAAATTGCAAGCAGTATCCCTTCCTGTCTGTATTTTAAGAAAAAAGCATATTTTTCTGTTTTTGTTGAAATATTATAATAAAAAAATTAGGAAAATGTGCATTGAACATCTGGCTTTTGGTGAGGTCTTGCTCTCTCCTATTTTTTCCAGCTGTGTTGGCTCTTTACTTTGATGGATCCTTCTTTGAGCATCCCTGAAGATCATTTTCCTACTGATTGGATGTCCCTTGGCTATCTTCCCATCTTGAGAAAGTAGAAGCGGATACCACACATGAACTTGGCTTAAATGGGACTAAACTGTCCCCTCCACTTTCAGGCACAGCTGGAATGAAGAACTTGGAAATATAAATAAAACCCACAAAAAGCAAACAAGAAGTCCAGTCAGACAGCTATGTCTGCTTTGAAGAAACAGAGCTGTCTGAGTATCCTCACCTATTCTTTAGAGTGCTGCACTTTCCTGGTTGGGGCAAATCAGAGGAAAAGAAGCCAGGTTAAAGATTTATTAATAAACATACAAAGAGAAATGTTGTCCACTGAGAAAGAGACTTGAAAGTGGTTCATCTTTGGGTTGGTTTTTTTAACCTTTTAAGTGTTACTTTCTTGGTTTATGCTTATATAAATGACATCATGCTGTCCTTATAACTCCAGATTTTAGAGTATCTCCTTTTATTCCCTCACCCATAGCTGGCAGCACTTTTTGCAGTCTCGGGAAAGTTTCTCTTTAAAGTTTAGGACTAAATTAAAAAAAATCAGTTGCCCTATGATGGGAGTAGCTGTTATGATAAGGGTTTCCATGACTTTGGCTGGGATTTCCTAGGCAGAAACACACATTCTATAGCATATGTGCACATACAGAATACGACACAACTGGGAAGGATTGTGTAAAAAAGTACTGCTGACCTGAGCCTGCATAGCCAGGCTTCAATAGGCCTTTTGGGTTTATGATGCATGCACAGGTCGCTGGCACAGCATGCATGCAGCCCTCTGTATGTGTGCAGTAGGAACTTCTAGAAAAATGCCCCAAACCCTTTAATTCCAAATAGGATTTTACATAAATTCCAGGTAGAAAATCACACATATTTGGAAAATTTAGGCATATAGTAATCATATTTGCTCTCCTTTAATCTGACTTCTGTAACAAAGGCCAGGAAAAATCAGTTTCCAGTATAATTTATGTTTGACCTACAGCATATCTGCTAAGATTAGCAACTTGTCTTGACCTGAACAGATGGATGGTGCACCATCAGTATGTAGCTTGTTACAATGGTTATTCTTCTTAGAAACATCTAAAATTATATCTACTGCATTAAATCTCATTGCAATTTTCTTTTGACATCAGTTCCAGATAGCTGAGCTTATTTTGGAAAGCAAGTAATGGAAAATGCTTTCTGACTGTATTAGAATTTGACAACAGCATTCTTAGCCTTAATAGTGAAATGGGAAAGATGTGTAATACAGTACACCTTGCGAAGTTAGTTAGGACTCCTTATAAGGCTTTCCTTACAATCTTCCCTTCATAAAATGGCCTAGACAATAATGGCTGGTAAGGTAGGAGGGCTTGTATACATAACAGGTGAATGGGACACCCAAAACTGTCCAAAATTGATAACATTCATATGGTGGGTGCCCACCAAAGCCACATGCAACTGAGTTTATGTCTGTATTGCTATTAGACACAACTAATTTGATAAGTGGTTAGCAATGTATAGATGTTTGCTAGTAAGTGGTGTTAAGTATGAAGTATTGTGATTTCTCTGTTGATTCTGAATGCACAGTTTAATGATTTCTGCCATTAATAAACCAAAAGTCTGCTTTGATCTTGAGCTGGTTTTCAACTATAATGAGGCATTTTTCTCTGCAACACTTTCTGTGCTTGGAGGTTGCAGCGAGGTGGCTGTTGGTCTCTTTTCTCAAGTAAGAAGCAACAGGACAAGAGGAGTGGCTTAGACTGGATATTAGGAAGAATTTCTTTACCTTCCTTGTCAAGCATTGGAACAGGCTGCCCGGGGAAGTGGTGGAGTCACCATTCCTGGTGGTATTTAAAAGACATGTAAATGTGGCATTTAGGGATGTGATTTAGTGCTGGGCTTGGCAGTCTTAGGTTTACAGTTGGACTTGATGATTATAAGGGTGTTTTCCAATCTAAGTAATTCTATGGTTATATGATTTTATGGATGAAAAGTCAAGATGGAAAAGAGTTGACATAATTGAACAAAAGGTGATCATCACACAGGTGACAGATGTCAGGTGACTAGATTAAATTTGGAGGCTCTGAAGTAGGCAGTGGAGTAAAGCAGAGATGATAAACTTACCTTTCCCTTTACTATCTGCTGTTGAATTGATTATACCATACAGAGAGGAAAGTGCGCACCCAACACTGCTGCCTTATTTTTCTGTAGCTTTCAGATTTGAAATATAAATGTAGCCCTATTTTAATAATTTGATTAGCTGTATGGATGTGAAGAAAATGATAGAATGAAGAAAAAAAGTAAAGCAAGCAAAACAGTGATCAAGCAAGGACTTTTTTTGCCCTGTGACAGCCTGCACAAAGTGTTTACACCATGTGAGCAATAATTCACTGTTGTTGTTATCAGCTCCAAAAAAACAGACTGTGAATGAATCCTGTGGCACTCCTAGCATGTGTTTTCATGCCTTGTGGGGTTTCCTGAGGCTGAGGGGAGGTTGGAGTCCTACACAAGCTACAGAAGCCAGGGCATCTTCCCAGCCCACAGGGACCTGTTAGTGTTTTTTCCCCTTTTCCTATGGTAAAGGCAGCATTAGAAAGGGCAAGTTTGAAACAGAGTGGAAAGACATTTCAAAAGCTGTGTATACCATGCCTAAAGCAGGCCAGTGAATGCCGTTTTCTAGTACAAATCTTATGGAGAGCTGATAAAACATTTGCATCCTGTTTAGAGGAGGCCTGTGATAGCACGCAGTCACCAAGCCTGTGATATAGCAACATAGCTAAGCAATGAACTTTAGTATATTACTGTCCAATTAAAACAATGAAGGAAAAAGCCCAAATCAGCTAAAATCAGTATTCAGCTTGGCTATGGACCAAGAACAAAGCAAAATTAATTCAAACCCATTGAAATAAAAAGGAGCTGGAAAATGTTTCTGTATTTCACATAGATCAACTGTGCATTTTATCCTAGTGTTGTATGATGCAAATCAATGATGGTTAAACTTGATCATATTTGACATTTCCAGTATCATAATCATCACAAAATTTGGGTACATTATCATATCCCATTATCTTAGCTTTTTACTGGACAACACTTTTCTGGTTTTGCAATTTTAGCTTTAGCAGAACTGGAAACACTATGCAGAGCTATTCTCGAAAAAGTGGGCAAAGAAACACGATTTCTTGTTCCTTTCATGAAGACATTTGTTTAAATCAACATTTCTTCTTCTAAGAAAGCAATTTTATTGTCCATTATTCTAATTCTGCCTATTTGTCTGTAAAAAAACCTATCAGTTTGTTAAAGATGACTGTTCTAAAGTCATTTCTAAAATGCACAATTTAAACCACAGAAAACAACTCAGCAAACTAAGCTATATCACTGCCTCCTTCTCAGCCTCCCCAAAGATCTAAGTGTAGCAGTTATCAATTTTCCTTGAAATCTATTTAGTTTGTCCTTCACCTCACTTGTCCTGGGTTTATAGTAGCTCTGGAAGACAATGTGTCCTCTGAAACTGCCAGTTGCAAAGCAAAAGAATTAAATAATAGACTGGGAACTGAAAAACTTGGACTTGCAGATATGCTCCCATTACTTGAAAACAAAAGCTGAAAGATGTCACAGACTCCTTTTGAGGATCTGGGCAAGAATCACTCCTCTGCAGTAACAAGGTGATGAAATAAAAGAACAAGTTGGCACGTCCCTCTTTTATAAGCATTTCATGTTTTATGCACTACCTAATTCTGCTGTTACTAGTTTTTTTCCTGTGCATAGATAACACTGCCTTAAACTGTGTCCTGTTCTCCTACCTAGTGGTTAGGTCCCACAGAGGGATTTGGCCTTCTAACCAGTAATGACATTTCAGTGCAGCAGCAACAGTGGCAGTGAGTACTGTATTGTTAGATGCAGTGTAATATGGAGGAGCTGTTTATTATAAACTGAGGTTCCTGATATTTGAAAAACCACGGCAGTCAGGTGAAGTACTCGGCAACTGGAAAAAGGGAAATATAACACCCATTTTCAAGAAGGGGAAAATGGATGAGCCAGGGAACTACAGAGCAGTCAGCCTCACCTCTATGCCTGGCAAAATCTTGGAGCAGATTCTCCTGGAAGGCATGCTAAGGCACATGAAAAACAGCAAAATGGTTGGTGACAGCCAGCATGGCTTCACTAAGGGGAAATCCTGCCTAAACAATCTGGTGGCCTTCTATGATGGAGCTATGCAACTGGTGGACAGGGGTAGAGCAGTTGACGTCATCTACCTGAATTTGTGCAAATTGTTCAACACTGTCCCACACGACATCCTTGTCTCTGAGTTGGAGAGACATCAATTTGATAGGTGGACCACCCGGTGGATAAAGAACTGGCTGGATGGCCGCACGCAAAGAGTTGTGCTCAATGGCTCAATGTCCAGCTGGAGGCCAGT
>JAOEHY010014628.1:0-18354 GCA_025447955.1 Psilopsiagon aurifrons
GGTGTGTTGCCTACCAGGGGCTCGGATCAGGGATGTTGCAGAGAAGCTGCCTGCTCTAGTCGGTCCCACTGACTATTACCCCCTTCTATAGTGATCCATGTGGGTGCTGCTGATACAGAGAGCAGTAGCCTGGAGAACATAAAGGAGGACTACAGAGCACTGGGAGAGGTGGTCAGGGGCGCTGGAGCTCAGATTGTCTTTTCCTCACCTCTCCAGGATACAATGAAGGACATTAAAAAGGCTAGGAGGATTGGCCAGGTTAACAAATGGTTAGAAGGGTGGTGCTATAGTCAGGGGTATGGGTACCTTGAAAATGGCACTCAGTTTATTAGGCCGGGTCTACTGGGAGCTGGTGGAGCTGGTCTGATGAAGAAAGGGAAGAGTGCATTTGGTAGGAGGCTTGCCAGACTGGTCAAGGAGGCTTTCAACTAGATGTGTTGGGGGAGGGGGGCATCGTTCTGTCCCAACGCACCCAGTCACTTTCCAGCACCTACAGTAAGCATTCAGAGCAATGTGGAGATATTTCAGCAACTCCAGCTGGTGAGGCGGCTTCAATTGGAGCTCTGCTCAGATGCCTCTATACAAATGCCCCTAGCATGGGGAACAAACAAGAGGAATTAGAGATGTGTGCACGTTTATGGGGTTATGATATCATAGGCATCACAGAAACATGGTGGGATGGCTCCTATGACTGGTGTGTTGGAATAGAAGGTTACAGGCTCTTTGGGAAAGACAGGCTTGGTAGGCGGGGAGGGGGAGTTGCTATTTATGTTAGGGATAGGCTGGAGAGTATGGAACTCTGTCTGGGGCCAGGTGAGCAGTCAACAGAGACTTTGTGGGTCAGGGTTAAAGGGAGACAGTGATGGGAGACATTATTGTGGGGATCTGTTACAGACTGCCTGACCAAGAGGACTCTGCGAATGAAGCATTCTATAGACAGATAGGAACAGCCTCACGCTCACAGGCCCTTGTCCTCATGGGGGACTTCAACAACCCTGATATCTGTTGGAGGGATGGTACTGCCCGGCACAAGCAATCCAGGAAGTTCCTCAATTGTGTGGAAAACGACTTCCTTCTGCAAGTAATAGAGGAGCTGACAAGGAGAGGTGCCGTGCTTGATCTCGTGCTCACCAACAGGGAAGGGCTGGTTGGAAATGTGATGCTCCAGGGCAGCCTTGGTTGCAGCAACCATGAGATGGTCAAATTTGAGATCCTCAGGACAGTGAGAAGAGCGTGCAGCAAGCTCACTGCCCTGGACTTCAAGAGAGCGGACTTTGGCCTCTTCAGGAACCTTCTCAGTAAGGTTCCATGGGATATAGCCCTAGAGGGCAGGGGGGCCCAAGGCTGTTGATTGATATTCTCGGATCACCTGCTGCATGCTGAGGAGCGATACATCCCTACTAGAAGCAAGTGTGGCAGGAGGGCCAGGAGATCTCCTTGGATGGATAAGGAGCTGCTGAGGAAAATTCAAAGATTAAAAAGGCTTATAAAAGGTGGAATCAAGGACAGGCGGCTTGGGAAAAATACAGGGATGTTGTCCGAGAAGCTAGGGTCCAGATTCAGAAGGCTAAGGCCCACTTAGAATTAAACTTGGCTAGGCATGTTCAGAATAAGAAGGGATTCTGTATTTACACTGCAAATAACTGACACACTAGGGACAACGTGAGCCCTATCCAGAAGCTATCGGGAGAACTGGGTACCCTTGATTTGGAGAAGGCTGAGGTTCTTAATGACTGCTTTGCTTCAGTCTTTACCGACAAATGCTCTGACACCCAAGTCTTGGAAGGCAGATGCAGGGCCATTGAGAATGAAGACCCTGGGCCCACTGTAGGAGAGGATCTGGTTTGAGACCATCTTAAGAACCTGAATGTATACAAGTCCATGGGACCTGATGAAATCCATCCACAGGTCCTGAAGGAGCTGGCAAATGAAGTTTCCAAGCCACTGTCCATCATATTTGTAAAATTTGGCAGTCATGTGAAGTTCCTGATGACTGGAAAAAGGGAAATACAGCCCCCATTTTCAAGAAGGGGAAGAAGGATGAGCCGGAGAACTACAGGGCAGTCAGCCTCCCCTGTGTGCCTGGCAAAATCTTGGAGCAGATTCTCCTGGAAGGCATGCTGAGGCACATGAAGAACAATAAGGTGCTTGGTGGCAGCCAGCATGGCTTCACTAAGGGGAAATTCTGCCTGACCAATCTGGTGGCCTTCTATGATGGGGCTACAGGACTGATGGACAGGGGTAGAGCACTTGATGTCATCTACCTGGACTTGTGCAAAGCATTTGACACTGTCTCACCTGACATCCTTGTCTCTAAATTGGAGAGACATTAATTTGATAGGTGGACCACTCAGTGGATAAAGAACTGGCTGGATGGCCACGCGCAAAGAGTTGTGCTCAACGGCTCAATATCCAGCTGGCGGCCTGTAATGAGTGGTGTCCCTCAGGGATCGGTGTTGGAACCGGTCTTGTTCAACATCTTTGTTGGTGACATGGACAGTGGGATTGAGTGCGCCCCCAGCAAGTTTGCTGATGACACCAAGCTGGGTGGTTCTGTTGAAATGTTCGAGGGAAGGAATGCCATCCAGAGGGACCTTGACATGCTTGTGAGGTGGGCTGATGCCAATCTGATGAAGTTTAAGCATGCCAAGAGCAAGGTCCTACACCTGGGTCGGAGAAATCCCAGGCATAGCTACAGGCTGGGCAGAGAAGAGATTGAGAGCAGCCCTGCAGAGAAGGACTTGGAGGTGTTGGTTGATGGAAAAATGAACATCATCCGGCAGTGTGTATTTGTAGCCCAGAAAGCCAACCACATCCTGGGCTGCGTTAAAAGGAGCGTGACTAGCAGGTGGAGGGAGGTGATCCTGCCCCTCTATTCTGCTCTCGTGAGACCTCACTTGGAGTATTGTGTGCAGTTCTGGTGTCCTCAACATAAAAAGGACATGGAACTGTGGAACAAGTCCAAAGGAGGGCCACGAGGATGATCATGGAACTGGAGCACCTCCCGTATGAAGATAGGCTGAGAAAGTTTGGGTCTGTTCAGCCTGGAGAAGAGAAGGCTGCGTGGAGACCTCATAGCAACCTTTCAGTATCTGAAGAGGGCCTATAGGGATGTTGGGGAGGGACTCATTAGGGACTGTAGTGAGAGGACAAGGGGTAACGGGTTCAAACTTAAACAGGGGAAGTTTAGGTTGGATATGAGGAAGAAGTTCTTTACTGTGAGGGTAGTGAGGCACTGGAATGGGTTGCCCAGGAAAGTTGTGAATGCTCCATCGCTGGTGGTGTTCAAGGCCAGGTTGGACATAGCCTTAGGTTGTAATATGGTTTAGTGGGAGGTGTCCCTGCCCATGGCAGGGGGGTTGGAAGTAGATGATCCTAAGGTCCTTTCCAACCCTAACTATTCTATGATTCTATGAAATAAGACATAACTCCACAAAGTTACCTGAATACTCATTTGCATTTTTACCACTGATCCCCTAAAAGAGCAATGAAAAATAATTTTCAGGGAAGATTTGAACTCTCTCTCTCTAACAAAAAGAACAGAAAAGTATCTGAGGACTCCAAAAATATCTACAACTGTGTGCCTAATGGCCACAGACCCTGTGACTGCTGATCAGTCCCCTCTAGCTCTTTAACAGGGAACAGGACTCTCTCACTGAGCCTTAGCACATCAAGACACATTTGCATAGAGGCATCTCCCCACCATACAGCAAAAATACAATATTGCACACAGAAATGGCTCGTTCCATTCCTTTTTGCTGCAGTGTCTTTAACTAAACTCAATGAAACCACTTTAGGATTCTTACTGCTGGTGCAGACAGCTTCAAGAAACCTTCCTGTCCTAATTTGGGTCCCTGATGTCAGCATTGCATGTGGCAGTTGGTTGCAATTGGTTATTTAGCATGGAGTACTCAAGCATGTGATAATTGATTTGTTCTAAAAGCCATACAAAAGAATGAGTCAAGTACAGCCTTGTAGAGTGGGGGAAAGCTGCTACTCCACACCCTTCATTTCTCTGCACCGTAAATGCTCCATCAAAAGCCTGACCTGCCCAATGTGCCTGCCAGCTTGGTGTGCTTTGAGATCTCTGTCAGAGGTGCTTGATCCTGGGGATTTAAACTAGAAAGACTGTCACATTTTGTAACTGGTAGAATTGACTTATTTTGAAGCCTGGTCAATTTATCAAGTTGTTGGAATGGCAAGATTGTCATTTGCTGTTATTGATGTGTTCAGAGCATAACTGGCCGTCAAGTTAAATGCAGGCAAATTCAGCCAGGCACTAGCAGCAACACAAGGAAAACCTACTGCCCTATCAATTAAGTATTGAAATGTAGGTGACTTCTGGCCAAAAGCATGAGAAAATTCATAAAGCTCAGGCTGCTGAATAAAGAAAGGAAAGGAAATTGCAACAAGCTAGTTTTAGACAGTGTTAACTGTCTTTACTGTGTCTTGCTCAGAAAACACAAGTTATAACAAAGGACATCATTGCTACATAAGGTTCTGTGTTCCATTAGTGTTACACCACCTGTATTTCTCTGCAGTAACACTGATGTTAATGAAGTTGTACCACGTAAAGCAGTGAAGACTCAGGCCAAGTGATTTCATATCAGCTTAGTTTTGATGCAGTTAAAAGACTCACACTTTTGAAACTTTCATAATAAAACCAGCATCATTTTCACCAGCTTTCTGCATTTACAAGCTAAATAATGACCTGTACAACCAAGTACTTGTGTGCAATTAACAGAGGTACATTCATTTTAGGGTCTGTTTTGTCTAAGGGAAATACATCACTGCGAATATTTATTCTGTCAAGAATGTGAGTAAATAGAAAGCTCAAATTATCCCTTGTGTTTTGGAATGTAAGTTAATCTGATATTTCAGTTGTTGAACATCACAGTTGTCTTACTGTTAGCTACTTTGAGTCCTAGGCATTAGTAACTGGTTGTGAAGTGTAGGAAAAATGGCACACCTCTGCTTCAGTTTTCTCTGTCAGAGTTAATAAATTACTCTCTTTACAATGGCTAATTAAGTTTACCTATGTATGTTTTAAGGTGCTTTCAATTCCTTGGGTAGAATGACATAGCTCTGTTATTGCTGAGATGAGTGCAGATATGTGAGAGCAGAGAACCAGTTAGTTAAGCAGAGA
The DNA here is from genome assembly GCA_025447955.1 of Psilopsiagon aurifrons. Taxonomy (NCBI): domain Eukaryota; kingdom Metazoa; phylum Chordata; class Aves; order Psittaciformes; family Psittacidae; genus Psilopsiagon; species Psilopsiagon aurifrons. The sequence goes on from JAOEHY010014628.1 coordinate 5,147, forward strand.
ATGTTTTCCAGGTGAAGAGGCAAAAAGAACAACCCTCCCTCACAAAGGTCTCGAAATAATTCCTTTCAAATGAGGCCTCATTATAAAAAGCTTAATAATACTGCAATGTTAGGACTGGATAACTTATCCTTCTTTTTGTGCTAGAGATAGAATTGAAAATGGTGAGGATATTCCTGATTTATACACATAATTTTTAGGAAGATAGAGAATCAGGAATGTGCCTGAGACAGGTACTAGATGCATTTCTTACTGCAGCTTTACTACAATGCCAGATCTTGATGACCAAGGAAAAAGAATATGATATATGAAAAGGAGATATTTAAAATTCCTATACTCTGAACTCATCCCTCAGAAAATATAACCGTCAGACAAGGATATATGGATAGTCACATTATTTCAAATAATAATAAAAAAAAAAAAGGCGCAACATTTCAATGCTGGATTCAAAATGAAGTCCGAATTGCTCATTTTTCTTTATTCTCCTTTCCCTTTTCTCCAACTGCAACCTCATTGGAAACAAAGCAGTAAGTTGCTGCTGCATATTTCTGTATTTCGCTGGGTTGTTGAATTATACTGAAGAAAATCAGTAGGATTTTCTATCTCTTACTTCTTTTTAAGCAGTCATTCTAAAGGCAAACATATGCCCAGCAGCTGGTTTGCTAAGTATTTTCCCCTCATTACCTGTCATTCCCCTCCTTTTGATATTCACAACTTTTATTTTTGTTTGATGTTTGTGTCAGCTTGTAAAGGTCATTACCATGCTGCTGGACTCTAATCAGAAGAGGCATTGTCAAGGTGAGAACAAAAAGCATCAGTATCATCAAACATAAGAAATCACAACCTGGTTTGCTGCAAAAACACCGGGGTTTTCCTGTACTAATACTTACTCTCTTTCCTTGTTTAGCTAGCATAAGAGAAAGGAAACACTTGGCAAAGAAGAATCAGTCTAAACAAGATTTAAAAAAAAAAAAAAAAAAAATTGCTTATCAGCCCTCCTTTGCTACAGCCGAAATATCTGATTAACATTTTCATTAGTTTCTTGTTTTCCTTCACACGTTGTTGCACACCATTAGTTACAAATGCCACCCAGATGCTTTGCAATGTGTGTTGCTCCCAGCCAGAGGTGATTCTGTAGCTTTTTGTCTTCAGAAGAAATCCTTGTGAAGCATGAGAGGGAATCTAGAAGTTGGGGTGCATCCTAGTGTGCCATCACTTGCTAGAAAGACCTGAGGCTCAGACCTGTCTTACTCTCCTTAGCTGTTTAAGAAGCAAGTGGTTTTGGTCAGCCTGCCATGGAAATATTTCTGATAATCCTTAGCTTATTTGCTGAAAAAACCCTTCTCCCAGTTTCCCTGCCCATCCTTGTGCTTTTTTTTCTTTCCTTTCCTTTACATGGGGAAAAGTTATACTGAACTTTGATGAAGACCTTACTCACAGAAGCATTGTCTCAGACTTCCTGGGCTCTTACCTTTAGGACCAGAGAGCAGAATCTCCTGAATGAGCCTGAATTAGGCTCACCCCTAACAGAAGCCAAAGATTAATGATCTGATTCAGAGGCTTTCTTCCTGTCACCAGCATTCAGATTATATTGAGAACTCATCTGTTTCAGGCAGCTGAAGATGCAAATATTGTTCTGTGGCTATGTACTGGCAAGGCAAGCAATTGTTTTTCCTCCCTGCCTACCTGTGCAGAATTATTGTCAACTCTGTATTTTGCTCTTACTTGTCAGTGCAGCTGTCTTGTGCTTTTTAACAAACGGAAAAAACTTATAGCTGTTTACAGCACTTGCCCTCTCATTCTCAAAAGAAAGCAAATATCACTGAGTCCTTCATACCGAAGAGTCCAGAAAGAATGAATCAGTGAAGTTAAATGTAAATTTTCAAAGCTTCTGTATTAGGCATGGTAGCTAAACTACAGACTAGGAGAGAGCTCAACAAAAAAAATTTCCTTTCATTACAAAATTGGTGATGTTCATGGTTGGTTTGAGTATGGATCATGGACTGAGAGAAGTTCATTCTTATACAGAGAATGGTTTTGATAGAACAGCTCTACCCAATAGCAATTACACTTGCTAGCACACTTCCTCTTTCTATAAGCAGAGAACTGCAAATTTTGAAGGAATCCTTGTTTCTTTCAAGCAGCTCCATCTTAAATTATAGAAGACACGGGAAACATTAAGACAGTTGATTTTGTAGCACAAGGGAGTATATACTGTTGTGATTTTTCCTGGAAATGTAGCTGTAAACACCTTCTGTCAATAGAAGCCAGACGAAAGGACGGACAGATTCTTTCAAGCATGCCGTTCAGCTTCCAGTTGCTGTTATCCTGAAGCATGTAAGGTACTGCTGAGAGCTAATCCAGATGTGGGTCAAGAATGACACTCAATGGGTTTTCCCCCACTGTTCTTAATAGGAACAGGGCAACCACTCTGCCATTCATGCTTCTAAATAATCAAACTTATTACACCCTTGTCCACCTTTTGAAGGAGTAGGGATGCTAATTAATTCTCCACACCTGACAAGTCAAATTTCTATCAACAGCAGTGGAATTAGGCTGGTGTTTTGTAGTCTATCCTTCATCTTATTTTCTCCCTTTTCTAATTAATAAAACATATGCAAGAGAAAATTTGAGACATTCCCTCTTTCAGTATATTCTGTTTCACAACATTTGAGTGATATTTTTTGATAGCGAGTGGTCAAAGTCCTGGTCATGAGATGAAGCTGAGAAAATAGCAGCAAGGTATATAAACGTGCTCCATATTAAGAAGACCAAGCTTATTCATTCAGTGTGAGGGAAGTCCTGAATGACATTTAAAGGCATCAGATTTACAATGGTCAAAAAGGGCATTAGTTTCCACACAGCAATCAGTTAAATTAATCTGCTTATTATGGAACTCTCAGTTCCATATTGTTATTTACTTATTACAATAAGGCAAAAAGTTTCGTAAATTTGAAGAAAGAATTTGGCAGGTATATGCACCAGATTAGCATCTGCTGAATGTTATACCAGAAAATACTGTAAAAGAAAAAATCACCATTCTCATGTTTCAGGACACAATATAGTCTGTCTTTGGAGGTCAAAGAGAATTTCCTTTATACTATTACATATTTACATAGTGCTATAGTGTTTTTTTTAATGAGGACAGGTCATATATTTTCAAATTCTTGGAGTCAGCATGACGACACAGTGACTCTTTTTAATAAGCTTTCATATTGTGTGTTTCATGAGTGTGCCTCTCTCCTTTTGAAACCTGCCTATGTATCTCAAAATCCACTTGTGTGTCTGCAGACTCTGCAGTGAAGGTAATAGTGCAAGAACTAATCTAAGTACTTGACTTTATGTGTATGATTAAGGGCACAAGCCTTTAGCCTTAGGGTCCAATTATCATTGCTATATACTAATAAAGTGTATCATCTGCAGAACCTCAAGGAAAACTGAGAAAGATAAAAAGGCAGTGGAATAAAAAAAAGAAAAAAAATATTAAAAACTGATACATGAGCACTTTCCCCCCTTTTTTCTGTTTTCTTCAGTTATCAGCCCCCTGTAATTATTTCTGGATTTGGCTATATCAGTATTTAGAACTATTTCGGTTCCATATATTTTTTGCACTGGGTTTTGATACTGCTGGAAACAGAATGTATCAAAAAGTATAGACTGGCCAACCCACTAAAGGAAATCCTATGTTCACTTTTAATAAACTGTTTTTTCTTAACAGACATTTGCCTGAGTAGATGACAGTAGAGGTCATAATCTTATAACTGATGAACCAATTGGCATACAGCAATATGTATCTGGACACTTTTTTGCTAATTTCTGAACTTAATATCTTCTGCATCACATATTCCCTATGTAATTACCCAAATACTAACTGTATCTGGGCTTGATGCATCTGGTTTCTAGAGGCAGGAGACACTGAAATTTTGCTATGAAGAAATTCAGCTTTTAAAATATTTATTTTCTCTTATCCTTAAACAAAACTGCCGCATATTCACACTTTCAAGAGCTACACAAATTTCAAAGGCTTTTGGATTTACCAAGATGTTTCATTTTGGTAGTGTCAAATTGTTTTAGTTTGGTGATGCTGAAATGCTTCATTTAATTGTGTAAAAATGCTTTACTACGTTAATGTGAAAATATGACAACATAATCTTCAAACTTCAGTACAATATACCATTTAAAATCTCATAAACTCGAAATTAATATTAATATTACAAAAATCAATTAACAAAATAGTGCAGTCAAAATGGTATATTTCTACCTCAGCAAAACAAAATGTTTTGACATTACCAAAATAAAACAAGACAGCTGAAGTGATTTGTTTTCAGCCCCTTTCCAATGAAAATTTCGTCAAAATTGGCGTATTCTCCAGGAACATTTTGACACCAATGAAACAACATGTCACAGTGAAACACAGTTCTATTTATAATGTTTTTGTTGCCCTTAATTTTAGGAAAAGGCAAAACACATCCAAAGGAGTGGCTGGAATGACACAGCAGATTTTGCAGCTGTATATTTACAGGTGCCTGGAGTTACTAGCAATTGAAGTATTTCTGGCCACTTACATTTTTAATTCTCCTTCCAAAAATAAGTTTCCTAGATGGTTCCTTAGGTGAGGATGACTCTAAAAAGGTTTGTCATTCTCCACACAGTGAGAGCGCAGAAATAGTTGTGACAATAGTATTTTGTGACATCTCTCTTTCCTTGTTTTCTTTATGATTGGGGGTGATATTCCCTCCTGCACAGTTATCCTTCATGCCCTTTCTCCTCATTTCCATGGTACAAAAACTTGGGCAAGCTCCCTTTTACCTCCTTCATGAGTATTCATAGATATAATTATGCAAAATTCAGCTTGTCTGATTTGAGAAATTTTTTTAGGAATTTTTAACTTGTGCAAATAATATGCATAGACTGAAGTACTGCTTCTGAATGCTAATAAAGGATCATACAAAACTTCATACATAATCAAATGGACAAAAGCAGCAGAAGCCTTGCAGGGAAATGACAAAAAATAAATAAAAAAAACCCTTTAAAAAGGTAGCAGATTATTCAGCAATTCAGAATAGTCCAATAACCCTGAGCACATTTCCTGATTCATGTTGTAACACTGTCTTCTAATTTTAACTGCCATACCTCTACCTGGGCTGCAGAGACTGAAAGATGGTGAAGAATGGAAAAAAAAATGTTAGGAGGGTCATTCAGCCTTCTTTATTTTCAAGGACTATATTTTTAAGCTGAATCTTGCGGAAAATAAGTGATAATTAATTCTGTTTACCTCTTTAAAGAGTGGCTACATTCACGTCTGTGTCTTCCAGTCTTTTCTGTTTTTTTCTTACAGAGCTTTTTACTTTAGCTTATGACTGTCTCAGGCCATAACTCTATTTTTTCACAGACTAGTCCTCCTAATACTCAGAGAGGAATTCAAGCAGCCAAACCCAGACCCAAGTAGGGGACTGCCATTAACCTGAAGATTACCAGGAAGATCCTCAGGACTTGTCTACCTGGACAGCCCAGAGAAGCGCTGTCTCTGGTTGTGTGATTTGTCTCACTGGATCTACACATATGTGATGTACATGTCAAACCCCAGTCCTTTGCCCAGATGCTGCCTACACAGGAAGAAATTTTGGGACAGAAACCCATTCGTCCAGTTTCTGGCTCCTGCATTTGGGTGAGACGAATCATGCCCAAGGGGAGAGGTTCTCTCTCCTGTGGTCATATGGGAGCTTAGTGCAATGATGACATCAATAGACATCCATGAAGTTAATGCCTGAAATCAAGTGAGAGAATTTCCTCATCAGGTTTACTAGCTGGACCACAGTGAGCCATAATGTACGAACTTCATCCACACTAGGATCAGGCACAAGTACGCCAGGGCTCTCTATATCTCTGTGCCTGAGGTTTCCTTTGAAACCAGGATGAGATAGATGTACATGTGCAAGGCTGGTACCCTCCGAACCATGTCCAAATTTGAAGTCAGGAAGTTGGTGGTACAATGTAACAGGTCTTTTGGACACCCACAGGATTTTGTATTCTGACGCATGAAAAACTGCACCACCAAGAGATACAAAGAACTTCAATCAGTGCCGAAAACACCCAGAGCCTTCTTCCTACATGTGTTTCTTATTATTGTCCAATTTCTTTGACTCGTAAGTAGGTCAGTTCTTCCTCTTTCTTAACACTCCAAATAATTCCAGTGTCTCTGTACTGTAAGAATTCAATTTAATAATCTTTTGGTGTTATCAACCTGAATTTTTCCCTCCCATAGTTTCCAACTATTTTTTCTTATCCCTTCATCTCCTGATACAGTGAATTAGTTTTTCTTTCCATCTTTTATATTGCTATTATGAATGCATCAGGCTGTGATTAAATTCTTTTCATCTTCCAAACTTGCCAGTATTTGTCTAATTTTATATTTTCTCAATTTTTTTCAAAGCATTTTTTCTTTCTTAAGCTCAACATAGTAAAAAATTGACAGTTTGGCAAGGCCACAAAAGAAGGTAACTGTTTCCTCCAGAGCTTTGCATGAGATCCTATAAAATGCATAATGCAAACTATATAATCCAGCTAGACACTCCTGTGTTCTGTTATGTCCTGCCTATACTCAAATATACAGTATTCAGTTTTCTATTTTATCTTCTTCCATCAACATAATTTTCTTCATTGTAATCCACCACTGTATAGGCATAGGTATCCATTCCATCGTAGGACATTTTTCATTCATGTAAGTTCTGCTCTTGTTTTGCTCTGCTGCAAAGTGTTTTTCAGACTGAAAGTCCTAAAACTTAAGGTAGTGACATGGTATAGGAAGACTTACCCTTGCATCTTGAGCACAGGCTGGATGCTTTTTTGTTCAATTCTCACTGCTAGTAGTATTTGTATTTTCATACTTAAAAAAATTCCTTCTGTCTTCTTTCCTACCCTTAGCTTAAAGAATATTATAGTATACAATGTGGCTAATCATGGGAAAATGTACATACTTACGTGCAGTGTATAAAGACAAAATAGTTTACTATGCATGAACACCAGTATATTAAGTATATTAACTGGAGAAAGTATAAGGAAAAAGCTGACTGACAGAAAAACAGATGGGAAGAATTTGACTGATGGCCCTGTGTGTATACATGGATGTGTTACACAGATGAACTGGAAGGACAGATGGATGAGATAATCAACAGACAGATGGATTGATGAATGGAGTGTACCTGTATGGAAGGGAAAGTTAGGTAGAAGGAATATGCGAGAAAGAGAGAGTGCAAGTATCCTTGTGGAATTTCTTCTGCTGGAATGAACCATGATGGGTAATTTTGGGAATCAGCTGATTAAATGCAGCTCCCTCTTAACAGTGAAATTGGGTCCGCTCCACAGAGGTGCAAGGAAGTTGATAACAGCCTTTGAACAGAAGGAATCTGAATTCAGAACTGAAAGCAGATGAAAGTATTAATAAGAGGAACACTACGACAAGATTAAATCCTAGCAGAAGATCTAGTCAGGGATATAGCACTGAAAAAACAGAATAAAATTGCAGGTAAAATAAAATCCCTTTTTTTTTTTTTTTTTCCAATGAGGCCAGTAACTTGGATGCAGCTTTCATTTCACTTATATTTTCTTCAAGCCTGGTCACACTTTCTAAACGTTCAGGATTTCATATTTTGGACCTTAATAACATTGAAACTTACCAAGAACTGGGCCTTCCATGTGATGCAGTGATCTGTCTGTAGTAATACCAAGGGTACAATATGATGGTATATGGTTATTCCCCTGATGCTAGAATTTTCTGTTAATAGTTTCCATTAACAGAGCTAGATAGCTCAAGAAGCTCAAATTTAAACAGCTTCTCCTCTAAGTCTCTACTTTAAGTCTCCCCAGGGAGGTAGTACTTGTAACAGTACATTTATTAATTCATCTCATTCTGGTTTTCAGTATGTACTTGTACAAGGGTCTGTGCCTGCACATTGTACAAAAATTTGTGGGACCTTAACGTCCTAGGTAACAAATTCTAAACATCTCCCATTCAAGTCAGACTTGTGAAATAACCAGAAGCTACCATTCCCTAATACTAGTAGCCTTCCCTGCACAGGGCCATTCTATCAGCTTATTAACAATCCACTGTTTCTTGGAGATAAGCACAGCTTCAGCATTTAGTAGCCAGTTACTCAGTCTGCAAAAAACTTTTCAGATGAGATCAAAATAACTGATATAAACCCACAATGGATTTTCACATTAATTATTTCTACTGAAGCACATGTATCCTTTAACCAGTCTTCACCAGAAAAATGATGTGTTTTGAGTTGGTTAGGCAGCTCACAGCAATAGAATCCAGGGGACAAGATTCTTCCTACTTACATAAAGAAGACCTTTGAGGGAATAAATGTGCAATGGTAGAAAAAGCAGTTTTCAGCTGACTTTGCTGACTTAATTCTCAGTTACATTCAGACATGATTTTTGAAGTGATTAATTTCTACATAATTTTAAAATCTGGTTGGATGTGAGCAGCAACATTGAAGAAACAAATCATGGTACTTTCCATTATGTGCTCTCAGTGTGTCTTCTGAGTAATTTCTGATTAGCTTTCTGTAAACATTATCTTGTCGACAACATCAAAAAAAGCTAGCTGTGTTACCTTTTTGTCTTCTGAGCAATGGAGCACCAATAATGAACAGCTGATTTCTGTTTCCTCTCTATTTTCCACTGTAATAGTGAGGTGGTGCTTTTCATGCACTTAGTATGGTTATCTTTCTAGCAGGATGAAGAAATTAATTTTGAGCTGGAAACCAAAATATCAAGTTCATTGAGAAAGGATCCAGAGAAAAGGCCAAGGTGATTTTTTGTTTTGGTTTTTTAATTTCATCACCTGAGTTTTTGGTTTTAAAGACACAGGAGGAAGAAAAGTTCCCGACTTTAACATCAACTCTTTTACTGAAAACTGTTTGTTCTTCTCTGCCTCAAAAAGAAGCCTTCTTCTTCCAAATCCCCATCATAGTTTCTCTTATTTTCCTCTGTCCTGCCATTAATGGACTTCCCATCCTAGAAGAATATCTGGATCCTCATATTCCCATATAATTATGCAAGATATTTATTTCCAGTCATACTTGGTAATTCACATGAAACATCTCTTAGCCAGGAAAGATCCCATGTATACCAAGCTCATTTCTCAGTTACAAGAGATACTGGATATCAGTAAGCCCTGCCATGGCTGATCTTGAATAATGTGAACTGAAATATTCTGAAAAGGGTCAAAATGCTTCTTTTCATTTTGCGTACTTGTAAATTTCTACTGTAAAATTCAAAACCAGAATACCCTCATCTCATACTGGTGTCTGTTCCACAGAGGAACTGTGGCTGAGGAGTTCTGAGTTGCCTCATACCGCCCAGCTGAACTTATGCTCCCTGCTGTTGCGGTCTTCCTTTTTGGGAGAGGAAGCTGTCCATCATTTACAACATTATTTATTACACATTGATCTTAAACCTAAAGAAACATTTATAATAATTTCTGACTTCCCTCTCAATCTTTACATTTTGATTTTTAGAAAGAATTAGTATTTTCTTCAAGGATCAAACAACACACAGAGAAACACACATATATATGAACAGCACCAAAAAAAATTACCTAATCAAAAATACAATTTCTCTGGTTGTTTCAAAGAGTACTTCTGAGAGGAAATTGCTGATAATTTCTAATTTTTCAGTCTTCTTGAGAAAGCCATTGACTGCCCAGTGTGGATTAATATGAATATTGCTGTGATTCGAATACTATCGAACTGATTGCCAAGGTTGGCAGAAGCAGTGGTGGCACCAGGTCAACCTATGGTTTTAAAAATGAATGGGTACCAGAATAAGTACGCTTTATTGTACCTGCTAATTTCTCCTGGAAAACACCTTAATAAATTGCTTGCATGTTTTCAGCAAATCTGTAATGAATGGATTATTTACAAAGGCCTCACAGAAGTTGTTACTAAGAAGTAATCAGGAGAGAGGAGCAATCGCAAGAGGACACAGTGGGGAAACCTTAACAGTGGGGAGTTAGGATTTGGTTTGCATTTTCTTGCTGACATTCTAATTAAAATCTATTTCTCTCATTTCATTACTGTCTCACACATTATCTGAAATAACTTTCACGCTTTGTTATGGAGAAAGTCTTATAGAAAGGATTTTTGTTGCATGCCAGGATGAGGCAGTGCAAATCTCTACTTTCATTTCTCAGGCCTGAACCTGCAAAATCCTTATGTTCAGATCTGGGTCCTGGTGATGTTGGATTTGACAGTGCTGTATGAGAGGTTCCTCTGGGGAGTTGGCAAGCAGCAGGATCCAACAGAGACATGTCCCTATGGCTTGTCAAATGAACTCTGCAATCCTGCAGGAAATGGAGGCTTCAGCCAGACCTTTGCAGGCACAGAACTGAACTTGTTAGTTGACTTAAGACACTGTCAGCATGGAGAAGCCAACAAAATTACTCAGCCCAGTCCCATTCTAAAGGTTCCAAATTTTAAATTGCAACTGAAATGTCATATTACACACAAATGGCATATTATGCTATATTATCCTCTCCCTCCTCCAGTTAGTAAATAAGTTTTAAAAATAAAAAGTTAGGAAGCTGGAGAATTTGAGGTGTGAAAAAGGGATTAAAAAACCCCTAAAGATGTATAAATCAATTGTAATTAATTAGCATATGTTTGCACAGCCTGCAGTAAACCCAAGAGCTGTGCAATTACTGTAGCTTAGAGGAGGAGGTATAAAAGATTAGGAGGGCTGGGTTTAGGCTAATGGCACTAGCATCTGAAGAACGTAAAATCCACATGAGGGAGAAGCGTGCAGGATACGAGTAGAAGGGCTGGATCCTGAACCCTGCATGGATGCCAGGCAGGCTCAAAGCTCCATCTCTGGGCAGGGTTCTCACTTCTTTCCCCTGCAGTGTTGCAGCCAGATGGGCAATGGCTGGTAGTTTGCTATAGGCATAAGTGTAGAGCTAACACACAGCATTTTCTGAATTCTTCTCAATTAGTCTTTGTAGAACTAAGGATGCTTTTACAAAAAGAATGGTTTTGCTTCAGTTTCAGAATAGTTCTGGGGTGAGGAGGAGAGGGTACCTTTCATGGAATTTCCTGTAAAAAACACATGACCAAACCCAGAATGTTTTGAATGGGGAGTGATGTTGCAGTATCTCATGGGAGCTGCAGATTCATAGAATCATAGAACGGTTTGGGTTGAAAGGGACCTTAAAGATCCTTGAGTTCCAAACCCCTGCTGTGGGCAGGGACACCTTCCACAAGGCCAGGGTGCTCCAAGTCCCATCCAACCTGGCCTTGAAAACTACCAGAGATGGGGCAGCCAAAACTTCCTTGGGCAGCTTGTTCCAGTGCCTCATATGTCCTGTTTGTGCCTGTGCACAAGGTTTGCAGGTCAGATGTCTGCTCTGGCAAAACACCACGATGAGCAATCACCACCCCTTTACTCTAAGAAAGAGACTGCAGAGCATCATAGGAGTGATGCACAATTACCTGTTTCTGTTCACAAGGCTGAAAGGGACCATGAGACCCAGAAAAACTGTGGGACATGACGACTTTCTTGTACAGTTGGTCAGTTTGTGTTAGGATCTCTCCCTAAGTAAATGGTAATGTTAGATTGTCTCCATCATTTACAAAGAGACCAGGAATAAAGTTCTTTCTATCACCACCAAAGCTATTCTCAATCCAGCTCCTTTTTCCTTATCCACTTCAAAGTCATTGTCCTGTTGTTTGAGGTGCTAAAAAATAGTCTATGAAGCCCATAATATGAAGGGGAAGGAGTTGCTATTGCTGTGTGGAATAAGACTATAGAATAAAGCTTGTTCTGAGTAGCATCTTTCAAAATAACTGTTTTCTAAAATGATTTGGTATTAAAAACAGAAACAGTAGAGAGTGTAATATATAGGTTACATTAGACCAGGCTATAGAGTGAGAAATTAACACAGCTTTCACTTATGAGTCTAATAAGAGACTTTAAAGAAAATGAGAAAGAAAAGACAAGCATAATGAGGCACAACCCTAGATGAGATACAAAACATCATAAAGGTACAGCAATGTGAAGTGAAACAGGACTTTCTTCTAGATAGCAAAAATTACAAAGAAGCTCACATCAAAAACAGGAAACCAGGAACAGACAAGTGAGAGAAGCCACAGTAAAAATAAGGAGGGGAAGCCTGAGAGGGCAGCTGCAGCAGATCCTCTGAGGGCTGTTTCGTGTTGGGATTCTCAGCAGACAATGATGCTGCTTCCCAAGCCCAGGTTCCTTCTAGGCTCTATCAGCAAGCCTAACAGGTACTCAGTTCAAAAGTAGGATGAAAACCATCTGCAGTCTTTTAGTAGCTGCTTGGACAGAGTCTTTGTGAACAAAGTCTGGAGGTATTAGAATCTTAGCAACAAAATCAACCAGAGGTTGAACCGAAGGAAGATGATCAGCTCTAGCTCTTTTGATGCAGCTTTTCCCTCCAGTATACCTGTGAGCGTACATCTTTGCTGCTTTTCTTGGTTTTTGTTATTGTTTCTCTTGAAGGTGAAACCAAATTTTACTCCAAGGCAAATGTTGCTCCACTTGCATGATTTCCATTCTCACCAACAGCACTTTATTTCCACCAACCTATAAAACTTCAGAAGAGCTAAATGTATCAAAACCTTATACCTGGCAGTTTTGTTAGAAAATGCATAGGCTTCTGGTAACAAATATACTACAAAATGATCATCATCATTACACTGCTTAGTTTTATGGTCTGTTAAGCTACTGATGTACTGATTCAAGAAAAATGCCTTCAGCACATAGCTCCACAACAAGGCATTCTTTTATTTATGAATTGCCATACTATAAGCTTTAACCCTTACTCATATTAGAGTCTATCTACTTCTTTACTGTGGTATCTAGGGATCTTTTATGATACCAAACGTGTAACAGTTTTTTTCCACTAAGCATGACCTCTAACGCCCTGCACATAAAATTATATACAAGTCCACCAACCACTGTGCAACATCCCTTCTTCCTGAAGCTTGGATGAATACATTGCAGAATATTAAGCCAAATTATTGTAACTCTAAACCACTGCCTGACACTTCAACTGAAAATTCATTTAGTCCATTTAGTAGTCAGTGCAGTTCACTGAACACTAATTGTCGTGGTTTAAGCTGTAAATCAGCCACGCAGTTTGTTAACCCACCTCCCCCTCCTAAAAGAGCTGCCGTGGTTTA